>JAGFPH010000221.1:672810-683709 GCA_018207615.1 Philaenus spumarius | reverse complement strand
AAGATAGACTAACTTGGAAGAGGGGAGACATGCGTCTTGACAAAGTGACGCCTTTTGTCTTGCTGTATGAAAAATCTTGTCGAGTTGCATATAAAAAAAATCTCCTTGATTTATAACAGTTCATCTAACTATAATTAAAGTATTATTGTAAACATATTCTTTGGTCAAAATAAACATTATATATTTATGCAAGATAGACTAACTTGGAAGAGGGGAGACATGCGTCTTGACAAAGTGTCGCCTTTTGTCTTGCTGTATGAAAAATCTTGTCGAGTTGCATATAAAAAAAATCTCGTTGATTTATAACAGTTCATCTAAATATAATTAAAGTATTATTGTAAACGTATTCTTTGGTCAAAATAAACATTATATATTTATGCAAGATAGACTAACTTGGAAGAGGGGAGACATGCGTCTTGACAAAGTGACGCCTTTTGTCTTGCTGTATGAAAAATCTTGTCGTGTTGCATATAAAAAAAAACTCGTTGATTTATAACAGTTCATCTAAATATAATTAAAGTATCATTGTAAATGTATTCTTAGGTCAAAATAAACATTATACATTTATGCAAGATAGACTAACTTGGAAGAGGGGAGACATGCGTCTTGACAAAGTGACGCCTTTTGTCTTGCTGTATGAAAAATCTTGTCGTGTTGCATATAAAAAAAATCTCGTTGATTTATAACAGTTCATCTAAATATAATTAAAGTGTTATTGTAAACGTGTTTGTCGGTCGAAATAAATATGTCTTTTTAAAAAATAGATTAAATGGAAGTGGGCAGATGTGATTATGGCAAATTTTCACCGTTAATTTCGTATATAAAGAAACATTTTCTCATGTTATAACAGTTCATTGATAAACAATTAATTGAATTATTATTGCAAAAGTGTTTGAAATGTTATATCTTTGCAATGTGAAGTAGAAACAGTTCGTGGAGTCGTAATGAATAACTAAATACCTTTTTGTCGAAGTGCTAGCACTGAGTGTTGTTCACAGGGCATGTTTTTTCAACTACATATTTATTTATTTTCTTAACCACATTACAGCATACAGGAATTTCCCATGCTATGTGGAAAGTTACAATATTCAAATCTAGTCTAAAATAATTATTGTTACACACATTCAAACAAACACATCAACTAAAAACTAATAATTTTCTTACATAAACCTTTTTTATATTCTTCTTCACGCCAGGCAATGATAACCACCTAGGTTTTTTGCCTTTAAAAACAAAAAAAAAAAAATATATATATTCTTCGTAGAATAGAAATAATTTTCCTGTAGAAGAAAAGGAAGAACTTTTCTAAAACCTTTTGGATAGGGTAATGAACTTTCAATTCAATTTATTTTATTTCCTTATAATAACAATACAAAAAATACATATTTTAAATACAAGGAAATGTGCCCACATAGGCATTAGCCTGTGCGTGGGCACGAGTCACATCTGAAATATCCACAACAAGGAAGACATATTTTAGGCCTAGTCTACATTAGAAATTACAACTTAAATACAATATAGGTTGAGTGGGAATTGCCAAACGGAGGAATTCAAGTCAATATCAGACCAGAACAATACGGGTCAACAAATGAATACTGTATCAACACACTGAGTATTTACAATATTAGTGAGCAAAATAGGGTATGACAATAAACGAGGGGATCTTATATCATCTCATAGTTTATCGTACAATCTAATGTTACTATAATAAGGAGAAACTTCAAACACGGTTGTTCTATGAGGAGGATAGTTAAGTAACTCTTTGACTCATGTAGGATACCTGTGTTCATATTGTAGTCTTATAAATTTTGTAAAGAGGATTATGTAAAGATGTACAAAAACTAGTAACTACTATGTGTTAAGATCTTGAAGAAGTAAACAAATTATTTTCCTTACAAAGTTGTCTGTTAAATACAATGTCTCTAAATTCAGTATTTTTTGTATATATTCTGCATAATGTTTTAAAACTAATTACGTAATATATGTCTTTAAAGTTAGAATTTCAACTGTATATCCGTTTAACTATTCATTTTAGGAACCATAACTTGCTCCTACAAGTACTCGTGTTATATATAACTAACCCCGAAAAGTAATTTAAGAATGAACAAATAAGCAAATTTTATAAATTACTCATATAAAATTCCCTAAATTAATTAGTTATCATGCCTAATTGGCAAAGCTTAATTATGTGATGTCACAGTTCAGCTTATGCGGGAAAAAATTATAGCTCAAACAATAGGTAGCACAGAGATTGGCAACCTATAGCTGATTCTTTACCCGTGCATCTATTAGTTGCCACAACTGCGTATTTTTAACAACTTACATTTTAACTTGAACTTCTTTCGCATATGTTTTAAAATGGCAGATACCAATGCGGGGTTAATTACATTTAATATGTTGCCACTCATTGTGCAACGTAACAATGGTTTTGTAAAATTTTAAAAAAATTAGAAGTTAAATTAATAAATTAAATTGTCAAAATATATGTTATGAATGGCTAAAATTAGAAATCAATTAATAATTAACTTACCAAGAGATCAAAATAACTATGACGGAGTTCATTAAAAGGGCCACAGAAATAAATGCAATTATGGTTATGTGCATAAAACAGAAATCTAATAAACATTACAGCTGATCTCTAAACTTTCATAAAACATAAAAAGTTGGATTTAACTAAAACAAACACACTAAATTTTAACATTGTAATAAATTAAATACAGTAGAACTCCAGTTATCCGAATCAATTGGGACCGGACCCCATTCGGATTATTGGGTTTTTTCCGAAAAAGGGTCTATTTTAACTTTTTCGGAACTGGCTTCGCGTTTATGCGATTGGAGTAAACTATCCGCACATACTACGGTCGCGTATACACGTTTTATAACTTTAACGTTTGAGTACTATCATCGCGTGAACGCGACTAATATAATTATTCTTTTTTTAATGGTATTTGCTACAATCTATTAGCTTTAAAATGAACTCTTTCGACTATCGATAGGAGGTACTAGCAGTAGAAAATAGAGCGAATAAAATCATGTTGCCAGACCGCGTTTACTAGGTTTTGTCGAAGTCTATTTTGAAAAACGAATTAGGAATATATGCTTTATCCAAAAATGAATTTTGATTATAACAAATTGTAGAGAATAAATCATAGAATTTAACTGTATATTTGAAAATGTTAAAATAACCTTATTTTATCGACATTTTTCACTTTGTTTCACTAAATTACAACAAGTAAAACAAACCTCTCGCTAGTGCTAGGCATACAAAGCCAGACGCATTGTCCTATGTTGAAATAACCTAGTCTGAGCATGAAATAGGATTTAGACAATGTTAGTCCCGAAAATGTTAATTAATTACTGTATGTATGTATTATTGAAAATGGGAGAACAAAACTACTGCATTTTTAAATAAAAAGGCCTTTACTTTTACATGTTAAGCGTATATACATAAATGAATGTCATTGCTTGCTGAACATCTCGGTCAAAGTAAACTGTTTGTATTAATCCGTTTGACACCTGGCGCCTTCACTAGCTTCGCGGAGAGAAGGACAATAGGGCGCATAGACAGAATCATCAATTTGCGAATCGCAGGACGTTCCTGCCTTAATTTTTTTTTCTGAAATTCTAATCCGCTAATCCCTACCCCCACTGATTCGAACATCTGGTTAATCCGGACTGTACTTAAATCAAAAGTTGTTTTACTAATTATTTTAGTGTAAAGTCAGTAAAAATAATTTTTTTTTTTACAATCAATCAATTTTGAATTTTATTTACAAAGTTGTACTGTTTTGTTAACCCTACATTAGTTTGTTGGTTAAAACTTAGGACTACTAATACAGTATATTAAAATAAACTAAGCTGTAAGAAAAGTTGTATTTATGAAAGAAAAAAACAAATTTTTATAAATTTACCCATCTAAAACTTGTGTTACATCATTTTAGGGCAAATTCCGTTTAATCCGAACTTTTGGTGATCCAGACAGGGTCCGGTTCCAGCTAGTCCGAATTAGCTGGACTCTACTGTATATCGAACAGTAATTAACATCGAAGAAAACTAGTGGCACTTAACCGTTTATATTTAAGTCAGATTAAAGACTAGTTCTTCACCCACTCCCTTCATCCATTGAAAAAATGTATTGATTACACATTCCAAACTGGCTTGCCTTTTTATCTGCTTCCTTAGAACCCCATGCATCAGCATCTGTTCTTTGTCTCTAGCAATATTCTTCACCAACTGTGATTCAACTCAAAATTATTACGTAGTAGAATCCAAAATCATACGCATTAGGACTAAATCAAACTACCTTGTCTGTTTTGCAGTATAATTTTAATATTTTATTTTATATTTGTGAAGCACATATGTTACAAGTGTTTAGTAGTGTTTTAGGTGGTATTTCCTCTTTTAATAGATTTTAAGTTTAGTTTGTAATTATTTTATTTTGATTTACGTAAAATTACATTTATTTATTCTTAAAAAAATTGTATTTATTTATTTTTATAAACAAATTGTTATCTTTTCTCTTGCAGAGGTGGGCAAGTACCTGATGTATCACAAAATGAGATGCAGAGTGAGGTGGATGACCTTAAAGAACAAGAGAGGGTTTTAGATCAGTTAATACGTAATGCAGGTATGGTATTGCTTTAAAACCTGTTGTATACTATTTGGTGTTGTTAAAAATGTAAACAGCAAAAAACATTGGTACTTGAAAATAGCATCTTTCGTTAAAACATATATTTATTGTGGTTTCGGGATTAAAATTTACATTCCTCAGATTTGACACGCTCGGGGATTCGGTGATGCCGGATTATCGAGGTCTTCCTTTAAAATGGTTTAAGCGGGGAATAAACGCATATGTACTGTATATGAACACGTAAATTACAGTTGAAACTAGGTAACATTAACTGCGTAGAGATATTGCCGCTGACTAATCAATTTTAAAAGCCTAAAACAAAATCATTTTGTACATAAAATATTTATAATATAAGCTCTCTGAGCGCTGGATTGTAACAAATATAAAAAAACCGGTTCCGTATACTAGCGTGCGAGTGACACGCTGATGTTATAATTGCGATCATAGCCCCAGGCTTCAAGATGATGCAATATTTTTCCTATAATAACCTGATTAGTTTTTTATAAGACATATCTAGCCTTTAAAATAATTTTGAGCATATATGAAGCGGAGTAATTATGTGTTTTATGTTGTTTCAATGTCTTTTTGCCGAAACATAAATATAAACAGGAACAGCATTCGGTAAGAGGGAGTATGGGCGTAGTAGTGAACAGCGGAGCAGACAAGTTGCGGCGTAGTGATGCGTGATTGTTTGATGCTCGAGATGTTTGAACAATCGAGACAATCGACTAAAACATCACGCATTTCGTGTACACTAGTTGGGTGTATTACTAAGAGAAGTAGACATAAGTCATAAGTGATTTTAAGTTTTACAGAATAAAGACTTTGTATATAGAAACTCGATTTTTTAATTTTTACCCTAAAAGTCACTGATGTTTATTTCTGGGAACTAGTAGATACCCTGAAAGCTGTTTTAAATAAAACAACTATTTACAAGAAATTCAATGTATCTTTTTCCAAAGACTTCAATTTGTTCAAATAATCTTCATTAAGTGGAATACGTTCAACAAAATACTGTCAGCAACGAAAGTGTTAAAAGGTCCCTTTAATGTTTTTAAAGGACAACAAGAGCACATTGTTTTGAATCGGTTTGATTTTTAGGAGAAATTTTGATTGAAATGTTTTTTTTTGACAAGTTTATTGAGCATTTTTACACAATGTTTTTAACGGATGCGGAGCCAACAGACAGTGTAGACCGGGCTTAAATCACTCAATAATTACAAAAACTGCTGTTTTTAATGAGTGCAAATTTTCAAGATGATTGGTGCCGAACTATCGAGTCTGCTGTATCGAGGTCTTACTGTACTTAATTAGATTTAAAATGTTACAAAATACTAAACTAATGCAAAATTAAAACCTATCAGTTTTTGTTTTTTGAGAAAGTAACCGTTGCCACTAGGCATTTATAGTAGCTAATTTTATATTACCCTCACCATATTATAATACAATTTTTTTTTAATTGTCCTAAATGTTGTGAAAAGCTGAAATAATGATTTGTTTTGTGAATTTTAAATAAACAAGATATTATCAAACAATTAGTTTTTAGTTTAAAATCAACCACAGGCATATGACATTTTTATTATTTTGTTTACGATATTCATAATATAAAAAATAACAGTAGTTCAAAAAAGAATGATTAGTAAAATCTTTTCAAAATTATTAAGAATTTAGTTTCACAAAATTAGATAAGTACAAAACATCAAAGAAAGTAATCATTGTTACTCAAATAACTAACAAATATGAAATGAAATAAATAATCCAAACATAGCCCATCATTACATTTTGTACACATAGTCCTAACTATTGACTTACATTCAGTTCCTGCGCATCGCTTTTACTTTTCGGTATTTTGAACGAAGTGACCAAGTCGATCAAATTGCAAGGAATCCAATACACATGTCGGTAGACGAAGCAAGAGAAGCCTTTTGGCAGTACCTGGTATTTTTTTAAATAAACATTGGTCAGTTCTCTTCTGAAGTCTAATTGAGATATTTTTTTTGTGATGTTTTGTTATACAAAATCAAGTTAAGTGGTATTGGCCACTGCTACATCAAAAACCCACGTAAGCAGTGGCCAATACCATTTTTTGCCACGTACTCCAATTCAAAACTCAAATTCCATCTTATCCGTCTCTCCCATAAAATCGTTTTACTTGTCCTACTTCTGGTGTGACGCACAATGTCGATATAGTGGTTCTACTAAATTATACATCCACCGTACGTATAATAGGCCATTTTTTTCTAACGCTTTTTCAAAGTATCCTCTCTCTGTCCTTGAAAATGACTGTTTGTCTAACATCGGGCAGTTTGCCGGACGTATCGTTCCAACGGCAGAGTACCCTAAAAATTTTAAAAAGGAAAATAATGCGGCACCCGAAAATGCCCATAAATATATCATAATGTATGTAACCTCAGGCAATTCATCTAATAGCACCAATAATGGACTTGCAGCTTGATCATTGAAAAACTAAATCATCATTTAAAACTGTCAATTTCCTCCGACAGTGATGACTGGTTTTATATATTCACATCATACAAACGCCTAGCATTGCCATATGGCAACAGTAGACTTTATAGACTTCTAGAACATATAAATTAATCATAATAATTTAAGAAAAGTTACAGAATGTCAATATTATTATTTCGAAACATATGACAAAAAATATAAAACACAATAATTAAAATATATAAACATTTAATACTTACTCAAACTGTATGTCCATCGATGTTTACTTCTGTTGAGATGTATAAACTCTTAAGTTGAATAACTCCGCTACAGTTGGCTCTAAAAAACTGAAACTACCACTGGTGAAATGTGCTTATCTTTGCCTACAAAATGTGCCCATCTCCATGGCTTAGTCTGACGTTACATGGCGTAATGGGTTAAAATGGCCCAAACAATATACAAAACTTTTTTGTGTCTAAAAATCAATATATCAAATTTGTTTTTAAACAATTTTTGACCGCTGTTTTTGCCTGGCAACATGCGGATATGTTATAAGAGACTCTTTTTGCATAAGATGGCGCAAAAACTCTAATGATAAACAATTTTCTAATGATGGGTCCTGGACTATATTATGAATAAGGAAGAGATAACTTCTCACTTTTTCTTTCAGCAGACACGGAAGGAAGTCCCAGCCAATGCTGCTGCAATATTTTGAAATATCATGGATCAGATGTTTGAATTAGTTTGGTTCACAGTTCAATTTTGTGTCTTCTACTAAAGTCTATTTCACTAGGTGCACTTTACCATTACTCTATGTTCTAAACTTCTATTTACTATTTGCTCTCATCTTTTAGATTATTTTAAAAACTTACATGTTCTCAAAAAAAAAAACTTGTGTGTTGGATTGAAATATATTTCCTGTCACAAATTGCAGATGTTAAAATGAGTATACATTTTAATAACAACTACCTTAGATTTTAGAAACCTTTGACTGTAGTCTGGTTATCAGTAGATGTTTTTCTAAGTAAACTAATGATATCAATGTTCTAAATAGCTTGAATTGTTTTAGAAACCGATCTAAAGCAGATGAATGAAGACAAACGTTACGCTTATATCACTTATCAAGATCTAAGAACTGTACCTGCCTATAGAAAACAAACTGTTATGGTTATTAAAGCCCCACCTGAAGCTAATTTAAAAGTGCCTCCTTCTGATAATGAAGAAAATAAAGTAAGTATTAAAGAACTGTAGGAGATCTGATAAAAAAGTTTCAGGGCTGTTACTTAACCTTGTTCTCTACTACATTTGTGCGCGTAATTCGCACTTGATAGGTTATAATTATGACATTTTAAGCGAGGTTGATTATGAGTTTGTTATTTGTTTGTTACGTCATTGTGGTTGACTACAGCTTCTGTATTGTTTAGGTAAATAGGGTATTTCCGCGCGGGGAGCAGCGAGTGCGGGACTTTCATGCATGCACAGAAAAACTTACTGGGCGAGTTACGTTCAATATTTTTCATTATACTACACCGAAAAAGCAACATACTTTTCATAAAAACATCTTTTCATTAAAAAACATAATTAAATATTGTTTGATTTTTCTGTTATATTTCCATTGACAAAATCAATCAGCTGTTTACATAAAACTGATATGTTTATTCTTTTGTAAAATAATCTGGAGAACGATAAAATCAATTTAATGTTTGTTGTTCCTTGTTGTTATGCCCCTCAACGCCACCGCTCTTGACCCCCTTGTTTGTGTGCGCGCATATACTATACACTTCGTTTTTATAGCTGTCGTACCAGGCTTCATTCAGGTAAATAAGTAAAACTGGCTTCGGACAGGTAAATAAGAAAATGTATTTATAGCGGTCGTAACTGGCTTCGTTCAGGTAAGTATGTAAAAAAAAACATTTTTATAGCCGTTTTACCTGGCTTCGTTAAGGTAAATAAATCAAACTTGTTTATAGCTGTCGTACCAGGCTTTGTTCAGGTAAATAAATAAAACTATTTTATAGCTGTTGGACCTGGCTCTGTGTTCAGATAAATAAGTAAAACTTATTTATAGCTTCGTACCAGGCTTTCTTTAGGTAAATAAGTAGAACTTTTATGTAGCTTTTGTACCTGGCTTCGGACAGGTAAATAAGTAAATGTATTTATAGCTGTCGTAACTGGCTTCATTCAGGTAAATATATGTAAAACTTTTTATAGCTGTTGTACCTGGCTTTGCCTACGTAAATATGTAAAACTTGTTTATAGCTGTCGTACCAGGCTTCGTTTAGGTAAATAAGTAGAATTTTTGTATAGCTTTCGTACCTGGCTTCGGACAGGTAAATAAGTAAATCTATTTATAGCTGTCGTAACTGGCTTTGTTCAGGTAAATATGTAAAAAAAATTGTAGCTGTTGTACCTGGTTTCGGTAAGGTAAATAAGTAAAGCTTTAAAAAAAAAATTGTGGATGAAATATTAAATACAAGTTTTGTTGTCCACGACTTGTGCGGGTTGCCACTTGGAGGGTTAAGTGATAAAATTACCGGAATGCGATTATAATTTACCGGGAATATGCTTGATTATTTTTGTCCCTTGGCTTTCCACACTGGTCTATGCAGATAAAAAACTGCTTTTTCGGTGCAGTATAATGAATAAATATATATATATATATACATTTTTTTAATGAATCCTAATTAGCAGTTTTATATAAGTTCCTCTTAGTTCGATAACAATATTAAAAAATAACATTAACACCAAAGAACCATGCAGTTAAAATTAAATAACAATGTTTACTTCCCTTACAATTTTATGATCATTGGAATCGGGAATCGATTTCTTGGAATCGGAATCGATAAATTTGAGAATCGACCCATCTCTAGTATGAACCATTACAGAGATAACTAACCTCAAACAAGAAAGTACTAATAAACAACGTAGCCTGGCAACAATCAACAATGTAATCAGTCAGCTGTTATAAAAACCAACCGTAATCAATTTCAGTACTGTTTACGCATGCGGTACTTCCCCTGCCAAGTCACACACTTCTCCCTAGTGTTTAAGTTATGTTATAAGTTGACTATTTCATAAAATTAGCACAAATTCTATTTGGGCATTGTTTTTGCTGTTACATTTTACTGATTACATAAAATTTTAACATCAGGATTTCTTCAATATAATTCAATTTTTTGTTTTTGTGTTTTAACACCTAATTTTTGTAAAATAGGCCAGTCATATAGTACATTAAAATCGCAAACTAACGGCTAGTTGTGATTTTTTAATATGTTCTTAGGACCACTACCAGTAGTGTATATCCAAGTTTGCAGCTTCGAAAGACCTGTGCTAACTTCGTAGCACGCGAAAAACCGTGAAATTTTCAGTTTTTTCAGTTTTCCCACTATATCTCCTAAACTATGCATTTTTTCATAAAGGATGTTATTTACGTTTTTAAAGTAGATTAAATTTGCTACAATTTGAGACCAGAACCAGCTCTGTAGCGCAGAGATCAGACCCAATACAGTCCTCCAAATTAGCAATATTTTTGCAAAAAAGTGTAATTTTAAAATTTGGTCAACTTTTGACCCCGAAATCGGGGAAAATACTCATTTTAAGGGATAAATTTAAGAAAATATGTTGTAGTGAATGTTATTAGCTTTAATTTACGCACAAAACGACGTCTGTAGGTCTAACAGTTTCCTCACAATGCTTAAAAATAAAAAAAATGGAAAAACTGTATTTTTCGCAAATTGGCTCTGATGAGTTCTCACGATGTATTTTGAAAGGAAAACCATTTAAATCAGCAAGAAATATATATTTAGTCTATTAATAATGTATTT
>JAGFPH010000221.1:612475-656987 GCA_018207615.1 Philaenus spumarius | reverse complement strand
TTGGTTAGTACCGGCGTGCTGTGCCGACTAATCATCCTGTCGACTATTCCGGCGTGTTGAGCCGATAGTCCTTCCGTACCTTGGTTAGTACTGGCGTGTTGAGCCGACTAGCCATACCGTGGACTATACCGGTGTGTTGAGCAGATAGTCCCACCGTACCCTGGTTAGTACCGGCGCGTTGAGCCGACGTATCATCCTCTCGACTATAACGGCGTGTTGAGCAGTTAGACACACCTTTTCCGAGTCGTCCGAGGACCTCTCCAGGCGAACCGATCCAGTTAGACTTCCGATACTCTAAGGATCAACAAGGGACTATTAGCATCGATCAACGACACTGATTTACCGAAAGTGATATTAAAGACACTATATAAAAGTGAAATTAAACAGTGGTAGACAGTTTGATATTATCAGAAATAATATTTTGTTTTGTACCGATTAATTATATTGAGAGCAATAATAAAAGTTGAGTTAAGGCTAAACATCCCTGAAAAAGTTGTGTTTTTGGCCCGATAGATGGCAGCACCTCTGCGGCAAATTTGTACTACGAATAATTTCCGTAATTATTATCCGATTTTTGTTTTGTAAGTTATTTTGTAAATGATATGAATAAAAAATTCACGCTATTGTGATGATTTTTTTAAAAATTTATTTATAAAAAAGTTTTATACAGATTTTTTTTTGCTGTAATATTTTGTTTAAATCGCAGGTAGTCATTTTGTAAATACAAATTTTAAAAGAATTTTGCCGTTTTCAGATATTAACTCCGTCAAATGGTCGTATCGGAATCGTTTTTTAAAGATATTATCATTATTTCTCTCACGCTCCGGTCCCCTCCCCCCGCAGCGTAGCGTGTAGCGTTCGTCAACTCACTCACTACTCGCATTCATACTCTGGCCGAACACACTTACTAGACTAGACTACTGATTACGACAGGTGTTTGTTATCTGTTAAAAAGTATTTTCTGTAAGTCGAAAAGAGACATCTAGAATAAATATAAAAAATATACAGTAGTTCAAATTAAAGGATTTATGAAAGTAGGCCTATATACAGGTTCTTTGGCCATACATTATTCAATAACACCAGGGTATGAATAATATTACCCTATAACGTTAGTTATTTGTTTCAAATAAAACTTATATTTTAATACATGAAAACGAGAAATAAATAAAAAATGAATAGTGCAAAATACCATTTATTTAAAGTAAGCCTGAGGTGTAAAAAATAAAATATAATATAATTCAATATTTATGTTGCATATCAAGGTGAAAAGTTCTACTTTAATAATATGTTTAACATTTTTAGCAAATTTTGATATTTGTAATTAGTTTAAGTTCTTTATTCTGTGAGTATGAACAGCTATCCTCCGGAAATGTTTTTTCTGTGAACTTAGCAGCACTGCAATAAATATGAAACAGCTGATCTAGTGATTGAAGTTGCTACAGAAGATAGCTGAAAGACTTCTCTAAGTATTAAGTCCATAATTTAAGATAATATATTGTCTTTTCATTTGAAATTTGCCTTTAAACTTAAGTAATACGTGATGTGACACCCGCTACATTTTTTTTACAAAAGTTAGTATTACAAAATATTACAAAATGAACAAACACCTTAGGAAAATACTTTTACTATAAAAGTAAGAGGTTTTGTTTCCCTAATGTTTTGGTATTATTATTTTAATTTTAGTTTTATAATTTAATGAGTAATTCGCGGAAAACGGGTGTTACATAATTTAATGTAATGGGTGTTACAATTCAACACAACTCACAACCATTCAGTGTTTAGTATATGTATATTAATTTTAAGTAGAATTTAAATACATAGCCCTATTGAGAGTTTATTAATTTTGGTAGCAACACTTAAAAAGTTAAGACAGATATGTTATTTTAAATAAAATTTAACACGATAACACCTTCAAATTTCATACTGCGAATTTCCTATTTGTAATTCCAGAATGAATCTTTTAACATATTTACCAATGAATACTTAAATAAGTATTCATTGTATTTACTGGGCAATGAATGTTAGGCGTATCTAATTATTTTATTTATCTTTAAAGTTTTAATTCTATTACTATTACACCTCATACATTTTTTTCTCACGATAAAATGATGAGTGACGTTGTAAAGTGTCAGCAGCATTTGCAAAAAGCCAGAGAGTGAGATAAAAAAAGAAGAGAAGAGAACAATACACTAAAAGAAGAACAACTTTAAAAGATCCTAAGCAGAGTAAAAAAATGTAGGGAGAAAAATAAGAAGCGCAATTATCATCAATATCTCAGATTTCGCTGGGATATTAAATATCATATTCTGAGAGATGACAAATTTAAGAATATTTTTGGCAAATTACAATAACCTACAGTAGCCCAAAGGACTTTTTACAATTCTTTACGAGTTTCCACTAGCAGTTGATATTTTTGAAAAATGAATGCGCTTATGAAGTTCCAAATTGTTAATTCTAGAATTTGATTTAGCGATTATTTTGTTTTTATTTAAAGTTTTAGGCCTATTATATTAATTCTTGATAGGGGCATATATAAGACTGATTTTTAGTAAGTCTAATTCATAATAGGCCTTAAGGCATAGTATAAAAAGTACTGAACTATATCCATGTAATGTATTAAGTACCGGTATTGTAACAATCCAAAATTTATTTAAATATCTATAGATAGGAAATTAATTAATTAATTAACAAAAAGATATTGAAGAAAAGATACGAATTTATATTGGCGAAATTTTTAGATGAAACTGTATCTTATTAAATGTTTGATTAATTTAACATTGAATACTACTGTCAATAAAAAAGTTTCATATATCTAGGCCTAAACGAATGTTAAATATTGAGAAGAATATAATTGGTAAGAATGTTCTAATTTATAACCTCATTTCAATTTTGTTATATTTTTTCTCCGATCTGCCAAGAACCGAAACTTTTATATTATAAATAAACTGATAATGCTTTTTTTATGTGTATAATAATTTATGTGTGGTCAATTGAACTTGGTGCTTCGATATAGACTTGTGCTCATTCTATCCACATTACCATTTATCATATAATAATTTTCATTCGTCCTTTGTTTATCCTAAAATCACTTCTTGTTTTGAATATTTTCTTATTATATATATATTTCTTTTATGTTAAATTTTTTTCTTGGAAACCAAACCCCTCCCCGAAGTTAATTTATCTTTGTATTCCATTCTATTTTTATAAAATTTTCCCAACTTTCATAATTTGTTTTAAATTTGTGTTACTTGTATTCACCAAATATTCTGAAATAAAATATAATTTGAGTTTGTATCAAAATATCATACTTTATGTTCTTAGAAAATATTAACAAATTAGTAGCAAGAAATAAAATAGTGAGTTATTACAGTATATATTTGTTAAATATAAGTTTTTTTATGAAATATAAGTTTTTATTTCTTATAGTGATCAAAGAAATCTCAATTATACTTCTTGTTGTTATTTGACACCTTATTATTATTACAGTATATAATATATGTTAAAAATCTTAATTTTAGCAACTGCGTAACACCCGTTACATTTTAATGTAACACCCGTTACACAAGATTTAACTTTATGTTTAAAAAAATTGAATGCCAATATCAATTTGAATTACAGTTCCATTACATACATTTACTGTGGAATAACTCATATTTTTTTCAAAATTTTACAGTTTTAAAATTCACAGAGTTTTAAGAACATTTACATGAAGTTCAACTTCACTACCGGTATCCATTTTCAGTAACACCCGTTACACTCCCTTTTTCTATGTTTATATTCGTTAACATTTACTAAAAGTCATTATACATTCCCTCTTTACGAAGCGTTTATCAGGGTGTTATTTAAACAAGAATCTTATCCAGAAGTACCAAATTATGTTTTTATAATACTGTACCGGTACTAATACTAACATCCGAGATTTAGCAGCGAGCAGAGCGAGAGGCAGTCTGCGCTTCTTCCTCTTCGTTGAAAGCCGAAGTTGCTTTTTAGATTTTGTTGTTCCTCGGCGATCCATTAATAAAACAAATGTTAAACGAAATAACGTTCTCATTAACAATAATTACAAGACGACGCAATAGTAAAACAAAGAAGAATCGCGGGAGATCACATGGATGGAAGCGCAGGAAACCGTCATCCAACTGTATACAAGCAACATCTGAGACGCGTGGTGGGGGGATAGGTGGCGTGAGTGAGTCACAGCGGCACTGCACCTGCTTCGTGTCACTCTCGCGTTTGTTCTCATTACTGTAAATGTTTAAACAACGATACCGACTAAACCAGCCAGGCGATTTTAAAAATTAAAAGTGTAAAATTAATTAAAAATTATTGTCTTCAAAATGACTACCTGCGATTTGCATTTTTCGTTTTGTAACACAATTATTTTATTATTATTTTTTAAACCAGCAACTTAATTAAAATTTAGCTTCTTTGGCGTGAATTCTAATCTTATTCCGTTCACAAATCAGTTTTGCAAATGAAGATCGGACGAAAATTCCACCAATAAACACAAATACAAAATGACTCCATTTTAGTGCTGCGCCGTGGTGGCAGAATTTGGAACTAATCCTGGGATGTTTAGCCTTAAAAGAAGTATCGAATATTGTTAATTGTATAATAGAACCCACTCCAAAAGAGTGTATCTGGGACGAAGGATATAGTTGAAGCAATTTAGGTATACCTTCGTACTGTAAGCGAAAGTAACGTTACAAACTCAGTAAAATACCTTGCCCGATAATTCATCTTCATTTGATAATCTGTTTTGTATTGCCAAAACAAGAACCTGATTGTGAAATGATGGAATGAAAGTAATTAATTATTTCTTGGTAGAATAAAACTTGAACACAGAACCTCACAACTAATATGTTTATTTACTCAAACACGTTTCATTAACAAAGTCACAATAACCAAACCATAACTAGTTTAGCTAATTAGTCATAGTTGGTTATTGTGCAGAGTTCTTATGGTCAGGCAAAGCTTGTAAAAAAATGTATTGTTTCATAACATTGACTTTCTTTGCTCTAGGTTTTGTGTAACAAACTTTTGAAGCTGTTTTCTGTTTTTCTTCTTTTTTTTCTTCATGATTACATCTAATCCTAAAAAATAGCCTACTTTTAAAATGCTGTAACAAAAGTATTTTTTACAAAAAAGTAATAAAAAATTCCACCAATGTTCCTTTTTTAAACAAATATTGTGAGCCTATCTTTAAGTTATCAAATGGATTGATTCTAAAGTTTGAGATTTTAAAATAAAATGTTATTTATAATCATGTTTATATTATATTCCAGTGAGTATAGTTTATTCTGGTAAAATCTAAAAAGTTAGTATTGAGTCAGGCTGCCGATCATAGGAATTGTGGTGCAAGTTCATTTAAATGGACTCTGAGAATTTAACCATTGAAAAGTGAACACATACTGTTTCCTCTCAATATTTAGCACTATATTCTGAGGAAATTATTCATATTAATTTTTCACATTATCACACTAAAAAATGAGGATTAAAATTAACTTTGCAAACAATGCTTGTATTAAATTAAATCTATTTGTACTGCTATATATACTAAAATTCACCAGATTTTTTAAATCTTCCGTGCATGTTGATGAGAGGAGGAAACAGAAATTTTATCAATAGAATCTATGTTACTAAAATGTAATTCAAATGTTGTAAAATAATTTTAAAATATGCTGTGAGTAGGTCAGGGAAGTTGAGAAAAAAATCAGTGGATAGTCAGGGAAATGAATTACAAAAATTCTGTAGGAACCTTTTTGTAGATCATAAAAAACGTTTTTGTTGTAACAAGTTTGCGTAAATAAACATACAGTAATCCCTCGCTATCCGCGGGGGATAGGTTCCGACAAATTGCCGCGAATAACAAAACCGCGATTAGCGAAAACTAAATCTTTATAGGAAAGGGGGTTTATGTTCTTGACATGAGTTATAAAAAATTTTAAAACATTATGTACTAATACCTATAATTAATTAATTTACATAAGATATAGGTAGTCGTTGTTATACACTGTCCGGCTTTACGCAATTTAGCTTTTATGCGGTAAAAAAAGTCCTTGAAAGGTTTATTATTTGAGCTAAGTTGTTTGGAGTGTAGACTACTACAGTTGATAATTTTATAAGTTATTGGAGCGTTGTTTGTCATCTCACTCTCCCCTCAAGGTCAGTGCTCTCATAACGGTACCTTTACCCATCCCTACTTGCTTGTTCAATGTCTAGGTTTGTCTATTTTTAGAACTTAGTCATGTCAAGGCATCAAACTATCGTTCGCTGTCAGTAGCAAAAATATTGGTTACGAATGATAAAACGTAGTAAAAACTTAATTTCTTTCAAATATTTACTGTAATTTTAATTAATTCTTTAAAATTAATTTGACTTGCTGTACACTAAATTGATGTCTCCAACTAAATCACAGTATACGTCCTTCATTTGCACAAGTCCACTTGTATTCACACAGCGATGTGTTATAGGGAAATCCCATCTTGTATGTTTTGTTGCATTTGCGAGTGTTTCGCCGACGTGGTATTTATACAATGTTATTAAATTCGTACAATAATAATTACAGCGCTACACTATAATAATTTACGAATTTTGCATGTACTTTATTGCTATTTATACAGTATTTTTTATTTTTTTTTAGCGACCACGAATACCAAGTCCGCCAATGTCGAGGGATTACTGTATTAGTTGTACGGTTCTGTGTTCAAGTTTATTCTATCAAGTATATATTTGCACTAGTAAAGCTCAGTATTTATTTACAATTATTTCTTATTCTATCATCCCATGACTAGTACACACTTATTTCTGTAACTTGCTTCCAATGAATTATCTTGAATGTTAACGATGTTTGTTTTTATTTCTTCTCATTATTGTAAAAGTTTTCTAAATAGTTTTATCGTTTTTATTTGCTTGTAAGTGGGTTCCCAGTCTATTAGAGGACTTCAGATATTTTTTAAATGTGGCTTATTTATGTCATAATCGAATAATGTATTTTGATTTGATATAGTGGACTCAATTACACATTGTCTTCTCTCAGTTAGTCCGCTATAATAAGGATTGTGCTACTTTATTTAGCTTTGTAGTGAAAAATGCACTATGCTACCATAATTACAGAAGAAATCTTAGTCAGAATTAAAAGCTTGATTTTAAATGTTTTAAAATAAATGTATAGTTGTGTATTGACAACTACTGCTTCTGTACTCGTTGTCTCTGTGGTTTTAATTTTTTAACTATATATTTTACTTTGAAGTAATGCCTTTTCATAGGTCTACAATAAAAATGCCAAGCATTGATTTTTTTTATAATGGTGTTATTAATCATTATTTGTTAAATCTCTATAACGTTAGGTGTTATAAAAATTTAAAAAAAATTTATTAATAAAACTTGTTAAAAAAATATATTGAATTTAGGTTAAGTCTACATTATTATTTTTTTTTTACCTGTTGTCTTTTTACAACTGAAATATTCTAAACTCATTTAGTTTACAACTTACTTTTAATTGTGAGGTTCCTGAATAAGTACTTGCTGAAATATAGGATAACGAAATCAGACTATAATGGTTCAAATAACAATTGATTTTAATTGGCCGCTTTAGCCCTGCTTTTTTTTTTATCAAAGTTACAAAAATTTACAATCCTTATAGGTCGTCATTTTGACAAAAAAAAAATGAAATCAAACAAATGACACAAATCAATTTAAATTCAAAATATATGTTACATACAGATAAAATACTTACGTAAAGGCAGACATAAACTTATTAATATTTTTTAAAAACCCACCCGCACGCGCAACACTTTTGTTGCTTAGTTCATCGTGCCCGATTTATTCAGTCACATTATTTCGAAACTTTATAAAGTTCGCCGATTGTAATACATACCATTGTCGAAGATATTAACTTTGATAAAAATTTTAATCAGTTCTTCAATACATCACTGTCTTGTAAAATGTTCACATTTTAAGATAAATTTACTCACTGAGTAAAGCATACGTCTTAACAACTTGACGTCTCGATGAGAAGTGATTCTAGCGTTATTCTCCCTCCGCTACTTTCAGTCGGCGCCTATTTTCTCTCCACCAATCAGGAACATCTGACGACACATAAATGCCCGATGTTGCATCACATTCTTTTGGTTGCTAACTATGCGATCCTTCCAGATCTTGCCTGTGGAAAATCACGTAGACCATTTTTCCTGGAATTAGCCTGCAGGTGTTTGCTTCTTATCTTGTCTAGACTGGCGTGAACGTTACTTTGTCTAAATTAGTCTCGAAACTCGTATACTTGGCGCGTCTTCTTAACGTCAGTATATAACTCACATTTAAATTGAATAAAAATATAATAATTAATTTTAATAATTGTCTGCCTTTTTCATTTATTCAAATTAATACTAGAATTGATTTTAAAATTTGTCTGCCTTTTTTCAAAATGTTGAACCGACTCATGTCTTATGCATTTTCCCTGCCCTTTTATGAGGTAACAAAATTTGATTTAAAGAACACAATTTATTAACCCGATATTTCTGTTTAAAAATCAAAATCAGATTAAAGTTTATGTACAGTATAGGTGGACAAGACAGAACTGCATTACCAAATAGTAAAGCATTGTAACTCCAGAGTATAGGGGGTGAGTATTATTTTGTATCATACAAGAGGAGTAAACGTAGTTTATCCTCCTTGACCTTTATTGAATATAATGATAGTGTATTGGTGTTATAGAAGTAGTTGAAGTGTTGAATGAAATATTTTAATGCTAATGCACTCTGCTACTACTGAAGTTGGAAATCACATCCATAGATTGAAAGCAATTTCTTATTCGGAAGTTTCCATTTCTTTAGTGAAAGAAGAACATCAAGGTGTGTTGGATCATTGGGCCCGGGGCTCAAATTGTGACTGCGTGTGTAATTTGTCGCATCACAGTTTGAGTCCTGAGGCTCAGTATCCTCAACTTATGCATGGCTACGATGGTTCAAGTCGTCCTAAAGTATGTTTGGAGAGACTGTTTTAGTGAGGTAATTCAACAGAAGAAACAACTCCCAAGTAGTGGGATGTTGCAGCAACACTATTTGTTAATCAAGTTCAAATTGATGAAATACTTTATTTGCGTATATTATAGACAAACTTATACCTGCAATTTTGAAAAAGTTTACAATTTAGTAAATTTACAACTTTATTGCATTTGATCAAGAATTATGAGGTCTATTTTGATTTGATATTTTGTTTTTAAAATCGATGGTGGATGTTCTTAAGAAGAGTGTATGTGTACAATTCATCCTGGGCTCTAAGTGTCATTCTTACAAACTGACAATTTTAAAACACGAGACTGCAAATTTTAAAACATTTGCCGACCTTACAACGTTGTGATATATGAAGACAAAATAGATCAAAAGTTACAATAATCGCGAATAATGCGTAGACCACAAAATTTTTAAGAGAATAAGTCCGAAAGTGCCAGGCCGATGCGCAATACTGCCATGAATATAGGCAACCTAGCGCACATGGACAACTCAGGCAAAACTGGACAACCGCTGTGTTCTAAAATGATTTGAAGCTTAACAATGGAAGTAAAATGTTATTTATTTTTAATTTACTAAACGTTTTCACAGTAATAACTGCAATAGAGTCCATATATATATAGTTTTTTAATGCCTAAAAACACCCAATATATTTCTTATGGCTGCATCTAAGTATCTATATTCAGAAATGATTTGTGAAACAAGTAGAATATCATACTCTGTTATTTTTACAATTTATAAGCTTTGATTAATTAGTATAATAGATTCTCGTTACCTCAGTGTTGATATAAATTTTGTATTTTGCACAAAAATAATTCTGCAAGAGATATAGATGTCCCTTGCAAATATTTGTTGAAATTAATTTTCTTACTGTACAGTAATGCAAGATCATTATTTAGGTTGTATTCTTGTACACCCATACTAATAAATAATTGTAGAGGGAGAGAGTGCTACTTTATGAGAATCGGGTGGTAAGAGTTCCTACGTTTTCCTCATTTCTTGCTGACTTAGCGAAATAAGGGTGTAGGCACCGCACACTTTATTTAATAAAACATTTTACTTTTTAAAGATTATACAGTATTTGTGTACAATATATTTTACTGTTTTACAACCACGAACTATTTTAGCGTGAAATTTACTTAAAAAGTGTGCATTTTTTTTAACTTTGCGTTTGAGTAAGCATTTTTTTCAAAGACGGTGTTTACTGATTCTTGTAAGCCAAACATTCAATCGAAGGTAGACAAAATTCTTGGAATCCCAACCCTTATTGATTGTTTAAGAGACAGCACACGACCGCCGACTAGACAGAATTCTTAAAATACGGCTTGAAGCCTAGCTGAGAAATCTTTATAAATTTCTCTTTTTATCCGCCGACTCTTGTTCCAAAGAATTGAGATAACCTATTGCTAAACATTTTGTTATTTGGAAAATTTCATTGATCGGAAGTTTAACGGTAGGCCTATTCATTTTGTCTATAAACTCTACCTACCAGAAATAAAAAATTTTTGCAGCATTATTTTGTATATATTTTAGTATATTAAAAAAACAGATTATACATTTTTTACTTAAAAATATCTGATTAAAAAAGTGTATAAAATGTCAAATAAATATTTTTGTAGTATGCTTATTTATAATCACATAATATATATGTATATATATACAAGTGTAAGTTGTATTCTAGATACAAGAATTCTCACTCATATCGCACGTGTAAACAACACACCCAATTTTTATCTGAAAAAAGTTAAAAGACAAAGTTTGATTAAAAGTACAGTGCTGGTGATGCTGACTTAATGGTTGAAGCTAAAGAATGCTATGATCCTTTAACTTAACTGTCCTTTGAATATCTGATAACCGACTAACATACGTTGACTTCTGTCACATGAGTTTCTAGTCTATGGACTGTTAACTGACGTTTAAAATTCTAACTTCGTCCAACAACACGGATAAATTTTGTATCAACAATACGCACTAATATCAGGAAGTCAGCTTGCCACACCATTATATTTTTATAAACCTATCAGTGTTATCTTTTTTTAATGTGCAATTCATTTTGTAACGTTTGATAAATGTTGCTTACATTTGATGTATAAGGCTTTTCTAACATGTTATGGTTGCTGCCTGGGATTCTAATGCTTTAGGATTGTGTGCGAGCTGAATGCTTGGATGATGCATGGCTTAAGTTAAATCTGTAGCACCAATGCATTCAGCTTACATACAAATTCCAAATTAATGCTTACCGCATGTCATTTAAAGCTTTTATATTATATATTTATGAATACGTTAGTCTTGAAACAAGTTGCTGTGAACAGGTAAGATAAGTGTTTGTAATGTTTTAAAGTGCATTTAAAGTTTTTAAAATTTTAATACTAAACCAAGATTGTGATAAATGAATATGTTTAAGCATCAGCTTATAATAATTTCCAAGTCTGGTTGTTTTGAGTAAGTGAATCTACGTTTAAGACTTATTTAAAGCTCGTAACACAACAAAATCGTATATTTATATAAACTTAATACCCAATAACTTTGAAGCTTTTTGCAAAGGTTTTACAGTACTATTTTTTATTTAATTTTTTATCTTCATCGAATTGTTTTTACTATTATTTACTCACCTCTAGTACTTTTTTTAGTTAAAGTACTACATGATGGAAAAAAACACTTTAACACAGAATCTCGCAACTAATAAACACATTTATACAAAAGTAAAAGGGGCGTTGGTTTTAAAACTACTTACAATAGTAAGGCGTTACAAATACCTGGCTTTATTCTAACTAGCCTAAAATTAACTATATAACTTGAAAAAAATTACTACACTAATATAGAATTTTTTAAAGTTTTAATTCACTACTTCCAATTATGTTGCGGTATTTGTTAATAGAAAAAAATTGCGTGAGACTACCGCGATTTATAAGTGAAACTTCTTAGGTTCTAGAAACAGTTGATTTTATATATTGCTCGCTTTGCATTTTATATATTATATGATCATCTCCGAGATTAAACATCGTTTGAAATGTATGTGTTTTTTATAATACTTTTTTGTTTACTTCATTCTTGCAGCTAAGAAACAAATTAGGCCTACACACTTTAACTATCACTAACTATCTTGGACTTTTGATCTGAAATATTTGCTATTTTATCATACAAGTTTTAATTTCTATTAATTATAAATATAGGCCTACTGACGATGAAAAATTGAGTAAATTTTAAAAGAAATAATACTATAGTTTTGCCTAAATGATTGAATTTAAAATATTCTGTATTAAAATCATTGATTTAAGTACCTTATGATTAAAATGAATTATCTTCATTTTGTTTTCCAAAATGTTTTCAGGTCTTTGAGTAAAGTATTAAATTATAGGCTCTGTACATTTACCATGTTGCCAATCCCTAACAGCATAAGCACAGTTTGATATAGTTTGTTGTTTGCTGGCCTAAGTAGTTTCTTTTGAAGAATTGAGTAAACAAAAAGAATTGAAAACAATAAACATATAACAGCTGATGTCGTCCATTAGCTTTAATACTTCAACATTTAAATAAATATTAAAACGTATTCAACTAATGTACAGTATAAAACAAAAGCGTCTACTGATTCCCTATGCTATGTATTAACACAGTACACGTGGCTCGTGCTTGTAGACTGTCTGTGACATATGAAATGGAAAGAGTAGAAATGATTCTCTCTCTTTCTTCTCGCACGACTCATGCGTGTCAAACGATTCTCTTGCCCTTTTCATTCAACTGCTGGTTGAATTCGGAGTAGTTTCATTTCTAAAAGTTTCCCAAGCATCTATTTTGTTTACTTTTCTTACATTTTTCAACAATATCGTTTTCTATTTTAAAATGGTGATTTGCATCTAAACAATGCTTAGCGATAGCAGATTTATCAGTCCTTTTATATTTTAAGTGAGAAAGTGTTCTTTACCTCATGTCTTTCTGTTTCTTTTTGTTTGGCCTATATATTTCATGGGACATATTTTACAGTTTATTCAATAAAGTCGTGTTCCTGAATTTTATCTTTACGATTAACTAACATTTTACCAATATTATTCTCAGCAGACAAAGTTACATTTAAATTTGTATATTTTGCTAACAAATTTTTTAACAATATTAGATGATAATTAAGCATACCTTGTTTTAACCCATCTTAAAATGTAGGGGATTGTTGGGTACAAGGGTACATCTCGATTTCTTTATTTTCTTACTTAGTCAAGAAAATGAAATTCATCCATCAACTTCCAATACAGTGCAACAATATAAAAGAAAATAATACCCAAATACAATTTTATGAATTACCTGTGGGCCTAGTGTCAAACCAATTTGGGCTAACTTTAAAGAGTTTAAAAATATGTGTATAAAACATAAAATTATAACAGAAAGTATGACTTGTGTTGAATGGCTAAATTTATATTTTAGTATCATTTTTTAATTCTAAATGAAGAAGAAAATTTTTTTAAATTTTATCTTCTGATAATAGTACTAATATAAATAAAAACAAAAGTAAAACCCTGTTTTTATATTCCTCATTTATGTGGAAAATAAAAACTGGGTTACTTAAAAGAAATTGATGAAAATTAGTAATGTTTGGCTTGTATAAAATCCTAAACAATAAAAAAAATCTACTATGCCTTATAATTTTTTTTGTTTTTCTATCAACACATTTTACATTTATAATAATTTGTTTATAAAACAATTTCCATTTTTTTTTTTTTAATTATCTCATGCGAAAACAAACAATAGCAAACTTTTAAAAAAAATGGACTAACTTAAAGCAAACGCTAAAATTGGAATTTTCTGATTTTTGTCTACAGTCACAACACACCATAGAATCAAAAGTTTCGATGTTTAACTATCGATCTATAGTCGTAAACCATTGAGTAATAATCATTTAATATTGAACCATCGAGTCATTGCGTCTGTGATGGCTGGCACAACTCCCGAGTATAATTTCTACTAATTTTATGATAATGAGCGTTAGTTCAAAACTTGAAACTTTGGATTCAAGCATTAAGGATGGTTATTATTCTAGGACTTATCCCTAAGTTTAATAGGTCAAAACAAATAAGAAATAGCTAATTATACATTTTTCTTATCCGAATAGCTCTTACCAATAATCGTTTTGAGCAAGATTTAATTTTAATTTTTAATGTTACCTTGTCATGATTTAGTTAATAGAAAATGATGTTGCAGCTTTTGCAATTGCATGCTAGTTTAAATGAAATTCAAAGATTGGTAAGTAAAATTTATTGACCTATCTGTGTATTATTTGTGTCTGTGTTATAGCATGATGTGTCTACTAATTGTAAATCTGTTTCAATGTTTGTGTTAAAATATTCCGTATGCTTAGTGAAAATAAACTAAATTTAATGTATTGTAAATTAATATGTTTAAAATTCTTTCTAAATGAAGACTGCGTATCCAATATATAGTATTTTCTGTATTCCTAACTTTACCAGATGACATAGGATTTTAAAATAAAAATTACATTTACATAAATATTATGTATAAAAAACTTTCTTGAGACCACATTGTGCAGATTAATATATAAAACATAGGAAGAAAGAGTCGAGTTTTCAATTAATATTACTTAGCAATAATTTGTATTATATAAGTTGAAGTGTGAGAAAACAGTCCCAAGGTAACTAAAAATAAGAATACTATTTTTATTATTATTCTACAATGGTGAACAATTTGGTGGAGTTTGGTCAGAGGAATGAATAGACACCCTTTACTTTTTGAAAATCTAACACAACTAAAATAAACATAGTTTAAAGAAAAATGTGATTGTCATTTTTAAAAGTTTGAATTTCTTGATGACGTATCAACGTTTGTTACTTAAAGTTCAATTTATGTGTGTAATTAATTTACATTTGTTTATTGACATTGTATTTAGAAATGTCTGTGTAAATTGTGTAATAGTTTGTTTGAAATTTATGTAACAGAATGTGCAATTATTTTGGTAATTTTAATTCAAATAGACACACTTATTGTCATGGTATATGTTGTTTATAGTAATTTGAATGTGTTTGTTATATGAAGAATAACACTTGAACACAGAATCTCACAACTAATTTAATCAACTCAAATGTGTTTCATTGACAAAATTGCCATCTTCAGATGCATATGCTACAATAATCAAACTATAACTAATCTAACAGTGTTTCATGCCCTGTATTAATACAAAACTAATAAACAGTACCAGAAATTGGCACAACTTTCTCACAAACATATTTAAATTATTAAACAGATTCACTGTGGCTTCATAATTGTATTAACCCTGGAACCGGCAGCTTTAACGAAAATGGATTTTTTGGCGTGTGCAAGCATTTATTCAAAAATTTGCCAAAAATAGTAAATTAACCCCAATCCAAAAGTGTTCCATAGCTTTTTTGTAGAGAAAGGTTCAAAGAATTTGTATATGCCAGTAAAAAAATTATAGATGTAAAATTTACAAATTTATTAGCTCAAGAAACAAAAAATGTTCAGTTACGAAAAATAAAAGTTCAACTTTAAGTCTACATAGAAAGTAGTAAACATTTTTTGTAATTTTTTCCATAAATGTAAAAAAGTTTTGTAATTTAGTTCTAAATAGAACTTTATAAAAACATTTAACATTTTCAAATTTCTTATTTTGAAAACACAAGATTTTATGTTCTTACTACAAGTCTGCTATCAAAAGTATGCCAAGTTAGAAACGTAATTTACTATAGATGGATTTATTAGACGGCGACCTTCGCGGAAAATCTTGCTCGTGTAGGAGAGGTAGGTGAAGGTTCCCACCATCGCGCACCTCGTGCGCTGACGCAACCCCATCTCCCAGTCATATCCTCTTTTCAGATCTCAGCAGCAAATACAAGGTGCGCGGTGGTGGGGAACCTTCACCTACCTTTCCTACATGAGCAAGATTTACCGCGCAGGTCGCCGTCTAATAAATCCATCTATAATATATGCTGTGCCCAAAAATAAAATATTATTATAACAAAGTGTAGAGAATAAATCAAAGAACTGAACTGTATACTTGTAAATTATCTTTTCATAAAAGTGTTTGACTTAGAATTATTTGAATAACAAAAGTTAGAAAAATATAGAAAACTCTCGTCTGTACAAGATGCGCGCGCAAACTCCTATGTCTGGCTATGTTGTAAAAGTCCGTTAGGCTTCAGATTTGAACATTAGATGAGACCGTATTAGCAGTCACTTTCCCACGGTCCTACACAATAAACTGTTCAAATATAGCATATTTGGTTTACAGGGGAAGTTAGCTTGAAGCATTATGTTTACAAAGATACCAAAATATCTCTAAAAAGCGATTGAGGTCACACACATATCACGTGAAATAAATAACGCTGTTTATTGGTTTCAAAACTGACCAATTGCAAGGGTCTACAAAACCCCAAAACTTCAGAACTATTTGTCCGATTTTTGATTGGATGAAAGTTTTGGATAGGGGAAATTGTGATGAATCCGTCGATACATAGGTTTAACTAAGACAACCTACTGGGCGGGTTTTAGAGATTGACGATAGTTGAGTTATTTCGTTATGTTTTGTATGAATTTTCGGGCGCCGATTGATTTGTAGAAAACTAATAAACTGCAACGATGATTACGTATGTAAATATACGTTTTAGAAAGAAATTGTAAATACAAAAAATAAAGTTTGAAACATTACCTTTCCAATGGTGTTTGTCTTTTTGAGATTGGAAGATTTTTAGTGGATCAAATATTCAATACAATCACGCGTTACAAATGTGTTGTCATGATCGCACATTTCGTGCGATCTGCCGGTTCTAGGGTTAAAGTAGGAGAGTAACTAATATTATTATTATTAGCTAGAGAGAAAACTATTCAATCGATTTCGAACAAATTTGCCCCAAACATCTCAATTAGGCCTGTATAGATGCCCGAAAAAAGGTTTTGACACATTTTGAAAAACAACCCTCATTTTGGCCAAAAACCCCCAAAAATCAGTTATTATTATTAGCTAAACGAGAATTTTTAGAAACAGGGGTTTTTTTGCATATGGTAGGGTACATTAAGGGCTTCAAATAAGCCAAATTTTATTCTTTAAGTTTTTATAAAATATCGTCTCGATTTAAATATCTATTTCCAGTGATTAAATGTTTGTGCTTGTGGTCTTATACAAAATCTATTTATTAATTTAAGTTTGACCATAGTTAAGTAAATCTTTTGTATCCAATTTATTTTAAGCAGATTTAAAATGTATATAAATTCAAGAAGTAATTAACACCATATCTTTTGTAAAACTTTTTATTAAGTTGAGGAATTTATGCAGATTGGAAAAGAAGTTTTATTTAAATTTTAGTATGTAGTTAAAAATGTTTATGTTTGTATAATATAATGTTTTATAATTCTTTATTGTGTTGTTGGTATTGGGGTTAATATTTGTATTTTGTGTTATGTCCTAATATAAATCATTGACAGGCCATTTGGCATTGATATTTGTTCTCAAATTTGCTGTTTTGTGGGAAATAAGTAATAATTTGGTATAGAGAATTAATTACTGACTGCATTTTTATTGCTCTGAAGTTCATCTTCCTCATTTAAAAAACTTCCATTATAAGAGGACATTGTTTTAAATATTGACAGTAAAATTAAAACAATATCAATGTTCGATAAGCCTTCTCACTAAAGACAAAGGTCTAAAATCGTAACACCTTCATAGACCTCTCATAAAAGCACAGTTAAGCTAAAAATAGCGTTTCATACAGCCACAATAACTTTAAATATCATACAAGTTATGTAAATTACTTGTCAACTGAAATCTGCCGTTTAAATTCTTTTGTTTAGTACTGTACTGTTTTACCATAAAAGAAAACAAGTTTTGAGAATAATCTTATTATTTGTACTATAGTTGGGGTCACAAATTGTTAAAAACTCATTCATGTACTGATATACTGTAAATTTCCTATAATTATTTTATATTGAGCTGGATTACCGCGAGCCTAATGTACTTTGGAATCAAGCTATCATGCTGCACTCTACAGAAAAACACTGTTTTCATCGTAACAGTGCTGATAGAGTAGTAATAGTTTATTCCACAGTACACACACTAAGATCACTAGACCGATTATTCATTCATTAATCTATAATGTATTGCCAAAATATTTAATTATTTCTAATTTCACCATCCTTTCAGAAATCCATGCACGCCTATTTTTTTCTAATTGTAATTTCTGTTAAAGTTTCTTAATAGCATTAATTATTTTTGTTTGCTGCAAGTTAATTCTTGGTCTATAAAATGCCTTTAGAGATGAGGTTATGTGTGTCATACTTTAATACATTTTGTTACAGACATTTTTCATCCTCCAATTAGTCGTAAATAGTGAGGGCTAAACATTTCCTCTTCTTAAATGTTGCAGCACTAATCTAACGTAACCTTCTCGATGATTCTCTTCCAATTGTCACTATTACTGTCTATTCTCCACCTTGCCATGCATGTCAATTGAATCTTCTTTTTCGTGGTTAATACACAAGTTGTTTTTCATCTTTTCGGTTATGCGTCAGCAAACTTTAAACATTTTCTAAAGAAAAACTATGAAATGAATAGTTGTTACCTTTATTCTGGAGGCCAGTAGGCGACAATATCTTCGAAAATTTGTTTGAATAAGTCTTTTCCATGATGCTGCCGTCACCACAAAAACTCACACAAGTACGAATCAAGCATAGAACGATGTGTGCCGCACTGAACTTTGTTACGGTGTTTTGCCAGCCACCAATTACTTTCGACTGTTTGCGTATGTGCACCCGTTTCAGAATCAAGAAAATTGTATTTATGAGTAACTGTGAAATGCTCATAACCGTAACTTTGAACCGGTTAGGTTAAAAAAAAATTTAAAGTTTGCTGACACATAACCGAAAAGTGCCGTTGTTTTTCTTTAGGACATCCAAACAATACTTTTTTTGTAGTAACTCACCTTTCATATGATTTATTCATTCTGTGTACATTAGTGTAGCATTTTCAGTATACTATATTAATATTTACAGTTAATTTGGTTCTACGTATGTGTATAATGTCTTATTGTATAGCTTTGTTGTTTAAATTATCTTGTAATATTTTATTGCTTTTTCTTTCAGAAGGTGACAACGTTATAAGCATCTCGCAACACCCTAACGATATAGGTGCCGAACCATTTCTTACATTGGAACCACCATTGTCCGAATCTGATTATTCCTTCAGTTTGGATCCAGATGAAGGACTGGCAGATTTGTTTGATGATTTATTTTAAAATATCTATATATAGTGAGTGTTCAGGGGTGTTTTCTTTATGTTTGCATTTGATTGAATTAAAATGAAAATCTAGAACCGATGTTGTGAGAAACTGGTATGAATATTTTGTTAAATATTTAAACTTTGAGCTAAATTTATAACTTTTTTATAAAAGAAAGATTTTATTATACTTAACTTAAGTTTGTTTCCCACTTGAAAAACATAGTTAGTAGCGCATGCATTTGTTTCTCTGTAAATCTGGATTTAATATACTTGCAGCAAATAAAAGCTGCATTCAAATCATAATTAGTATCAAAACTGTATGTAATATACACTAGAAATTTATAATGATACTGTTGCAACATCTGCTATCCTAATTATTTGGGACCTGTGGCTCTTCGGATAGCTGAAATTCTAAAGTTTTAATTTTTGGAATGTTTATTTTTTTCTGCTTAGGACAATTGTTAACCTTTCAACATTGGTCATAGTCGCTTGATCATTGTCATCGCTTATCATGTACGCATTTACACACGAGTATATTCTATGCTTCTATCTAGTGGCCTTTTTAGAAACTGTTTCGATTTGTATCGTAAATAGAGAACTTTGTAAGTTAGTTGTTCTTATCAAACCCCAGAATGTTATTTTTCTTCTCTATTTCAACAAAATAAACAGGCCTAGACATGTGTATTACTGCTAATTTAGTCAACAGTGTAATTGATAGATGGTTAAAAACAGATGATAGTACTGACTATTATCTGAATGAAATGTAGATGAGAAAATTTGATTAGGTACCAGAGGAACGTCTATCCCTCAATGATGTAGGCATATTCCTGGATATTGAAAATTCTGAGAGGTTAGAAGATACAGGAGGCCTAATGATAATATTTTGTGTTTAAGACTAGTGATGCGCGATTGTGAGATGTTTTAGTCGATTGTCTTGATTGTTCAACCATCTCGAGTCCACTCGATTGTTGTCACTTTGACTCGTTTGTTCTTCCATCCAATTCATCACATAGTCGTGAATACCGTAAAATCCAATAGCATCGTAAACCTAATCAATCGGACCTATTGTTGTCGGAGTCTAACAATCGCAATAACCAACCGACGATTAATTGCAGTCGAGTCATTGTGTTTTGATTAGAACTATTCGTTTCTTTGTTACCAGGAAGACTTGAGAAGTAGGATTGAATGTTTTTGGTAACAAATAAATATCTATGAAATTTATCTTAATATTTACAAATCATAAAAATTTGTAACACTTTAGGAAAATTAGTTTTTTTAAATAAGCTAGTAAGGTAAACTGACTATTTGACATGAGATTATATTATTTTAAGTAGAAACTTCTAAATAAATTTTAAAAATATTTTGTCTAAACATAAAATAGAAATTATTATTTTTTTATATTACTATTATTTAAGTAGAAATATTAAATACATTTAATAAACAAGAATGTAATATACACTAAACAATCAGTACAATACAAAGTTATTTACAAACAAAAAAACACTTAGTAATGTAAATATTACAAACACTTGACTTCAACTCATTTAAAACCCAACCGCGACTCAATGGTTGACTCGATTGTAAAAACATTCCACTAGTTCAAACTAAATGATCTTATGGTTATTGATGAACTAATTTTTATAAATAATGTTATTTTGTTTGTGACTGGTGGATGAAGTGTTTGTCCTGTGGTTAGGCCTGCTGAGTTAGTACACTAAAACTTACTTTTAACATGTAACAAAAAAACTTAGTTCCCACTTTCAGCTAAAATTTGAATACCCTATACAGTAGTTGGATCTTATTGTGATTACAATGGGCCAAACCGAAACTGATACAATGAATGTATTTTTTTTTATTATTTATTATGTAAAAACGTTATTAAAATCATAAGGAGAACAGACAACTGCTCTTTAAAACAACATTGACCTTTTTAATTAATTTAATTTGTTGAAGCTATCTAAAATTGAAAGTTTATCTTTTAAATTTTTAATTCATGACATTTCTGTTGTGGATCTGCCACGATTAACTGTAGTGTAGACATATTGATCGCACACAAATACTTTGTTTTAATGAATGAATAATTTAAATCTTTTTTATACAGTTCACTATACTCTTAATTCAAATACATTTTGGTAGAAAATGACATCTTATGATTTGTCACACTGGAGTGCAAAACAATGATAAATATGTTATATATATTGTATATAAATATACAATATTACTCGGTTCATGTTGGCGCCAAGTTAGTTTTGTCACACTTGACAGGAAAAATTATAACTCAACTGAAGACCTGATAATAATAAACGATATATTTTCTTTCTGCAGAGATACATTTGATTGGGGGTTTAGACAAGTGTTGACATAAACCGATTGATAAAATTATCCGTCATTACAATAAATAAACTATGTAAATGGTTTAATTTTGGTAAAAAAAATATAAAGATTGCATAGATAGTTATTGAGATGTTACATTTTTTGCAAGTCGCACCCCAACCACAGATATTTTTGAAAATGTACCCCTTCAGGCAAATGCACTTCAATAAAAACTCCCGTGTTGAAAGATTAATTCCTAACAGTGTGATTATTGTACAGTGCTTGAATTAACAGTATTTTTTAAAAGTTTGGATGTGCTGAGGTATTTCTGTTAAATCTATAAGTAGGTCTAACCCCAAGTGTTTTTAAGAAGGGGGCAACAAATTTTAATTTTCGGAAATACAGAAGAGAGGGGTGAAGTTTCAAGCAACAATTTCTGGAATGTCTTGAAACTACACAACACAAAGTTTAAGAAGAAGATGGTTTTTTATTCTTAGATAAAGCTCTTTCTTACAATATCTCTACAACAGTATCATAATGTATTAATTTTTTTATGTACCATAGTTTTCCCTTCTGCGCATGCACCAAGACAGTTGTGATACTGATTGCACCATCAATAAGAATTCGCAATGTATATTTTATTATTAAAAATTAAACTATGTAGACTGAAGAAAACATCCTTGAAGTATAAATATAAAATCTATATCTGGGCTGCTCTCCCAGTTTTGAATATCTAATTTATATGGTGTAAGATGATAGCATTGATTTGAGGTATGGAAACTGTGTGTGCCATATAATTGTTACACATTTTTATTCGTTTTGAGTAGTTAGTTTTGTTTTGAAAATACACCACCTTGTTTATCGCGATAGAAAAGTAGCATTAAATTTTATAAAGATGATGTTCTTTGTATTACAATAATGTTTCCACGACTTAGATCAATACTAACTTTTTATAACGCTTATTGAAATATATACAAAATGTACAAATACAGGAAAAAATAAAATAACCCGGTTTATTATTAAGACAAAAAAGACTGTGAGTGTAAAGCAACGGAGACCAAACAGTGCCTCAAGTTGTTTTTAAGTTATTGACCAGCAATGGTTGTATTAAGGTATTTTTCCCTTTTTTTACAGCGTTTATTGTAAAATTACGGTGTGTTAGTTTTTAAGATAATTTTTATTGTTAGATGCCATCACAGACTTTTTTTTTCTTCTTTTTATATATATGTGTAGGATATTGTTACAAAAGGACTACTGGTGCACATCACAAGACATTTGTGAACAATTGTTTTTGTTGTTTTTACTTCATTGTGTACATATTTCGAGTGACATTACGGATATGCTACGTTCATTTGCATTAAACGTAAAAATATTTTTAACAATAACTGTTGTTTTAATTAATTTGTCTCGTTTGAATATAGAACAACATCTCTGTGGATCATTTTTCCCCCATTAAAAACACTTTTTTATTATTTTAATCTGCATCTTTGACAAACTTCAAAAGAAATGAAGTGCGTGTAGTTTTATGTTTCTTTTTACTAAATAAGATCTAACTTTTCCATTTCTTGTAGATTGTTGGCATTATGTACATATAGATTTTAAGCTTGTCATTTTTTTAAACGCTTACGAGTCTTAAGTGTAAATAGAAAATTGTACCAAATAAGATTTGCCTTAAGAGATGAACTGTGATTTTTTTATTGTTGGTTCGTCATGGGACCGTCTTTCAGTTGCCACCACTGGCGTGTTTTGAATTTTTTATTTATTGATTGCTTTTAATTTATAAATTACAATTAAAACAGTTTTACTTTATGTGTAGATTTTTTTTAATTGTAAAAATTGTAGTTGTTAATAAATTAACTTGTTTTGTATTCTTGTTTGTTATTTAGAATTTGTGTTCAAAGTTTTTAAGGTTTGTAAATTTGTCACAGTGTTAGAAGTTTGACTAATATCAATTGAAATATTAACCGTAGAGTTCAGATTTCCCTTAAATATCTGATATTATTACTGTGGTAACAACAAGTACAATTTCAATTATGAACTAAAATATGGATAATAATCCAAATAAATAAAATTATTGCAATAACAAAGAAATAAAGATTAGAACGTGATAGAATGTTTATTAACTCCAAGAACAATGCATTCAATACCTTAGCAAAAATGTGTTTGTTACAGTGCTGAGTTCTCTGGTTAATTTCACCACTGTTTTTATTATGTTCACAAGTTTGTAAGTTATAAATAAGAAATATTTTTAAACCTATACAAAGTGCATTTTTAAATCTTCTATGTAGATATAATTTTTTCTCATTACTTGAAATTGGCTGAATAGTTGAAACCGTAAATTATGCAACAAAATTGACTATTGACAGTAAGTTTCAACATAAATAAAGGGGTATTTGTTTTTATTGTTTCATTAAAAGGTTTGTTTTTAATGTCCAGTATTATTAACTGTTACAGCTCCTATCCCATTCCACACCACATTTGAACAGTTTTGCATCTAAGGTTCTGAACTTTGTTATTCATATATAAAATGTAAATTTTTATGTGACAACATTATTTAAATAGATAAAAATACTAATCCACCATTGAACTAAAGAAGGTAAAATGTACAGTAGAGCGTCGATAATCCGAACGTCAATAATCCGAAACGTCAAAAATCCGAACGCATTCCGAGGCAGCCCCTGCAAAAATTTTATTTCGCAAATTTCAATTGCGTCGTTAAAAAACCACAAAAATCTTCTCTGCAGTTTGACATTACATTACAGTATCTCTTTTTAAAAACTTTTTAATACTACCTGCTTTCACACGCCCTCACAGCAGATTGGCTGTCAGTATTTTCACTGTCACGCTAATAAGCTGCATTAGCGCTAGCAGTAAACAAACATCGTGTTTGTCTCATAGTTGAACAAAGCGGGGCGGGGCAATAACCTTGGCTTGTCTATTTTTGTCTACATAGCTCGCCCCACTAACTCAGTCTATCTCTTTATCAGTTATCACGTCCACCCTCAGTCAGTCAGTGTCTACAAAACGGTAGATATCATTGCTCTGTCTTTCGTACATTTTTAGTTTTTTCATACAGAAAGTTCATTCATTTCTCTTTGTGTAATCATTATAACAGTGTGTTTTACATACAGTAGTGTACTGTATAGTAATTTTTTTATTTTTCGTTTGTGTTAACTATGATGTACAAGTCAATTTTTAAACATGTACAGTACATATTGTACTGTAATTGAGAGTTCCAAGCGTAATCATGACGTGAAGGTTCTTCTAAATCATAATAAAATGTAAGTAGTCTTACTTTCTGCTTGTACTGTTTAACCACTTTAATCGATTAAAGGGCATATATTTTAGCCTAAATAGCATTTTCTTGGTTATTTTCAAAAATCCGAACAAATTGAAAATCCGAATCCCCCTCGGTCCCAATTAGTTCGGATTTTCGACGCTCTACTGTATGTTTGTTTGTTCTTAGCTTACTGGCTCCAAAATTGTCTAATTTTAGTATATATGTAGAATTAATACTATACATGTTTCTCCATATAATTATTATGTAACAAATTAGCTTTCAGACAAATTATCTATTTATGGTTGTTGTTTTTTTTTTTTTTTTAGTTTTAACATTTGCACAAAATTTATCAATATTTTTTTTTTCTAAACATATTTTATATTTAATTTAATTTTTCTGTTTAAAACAGAATTCTTTAACTTTTGTATATCTGAAGAGTTATTGTATCACTTAAATTAGGCCTAGGTATGAACAAGTCTTTGTCGCAAAAAAATATGTCTAAATACTTATTTTAGAGTCATCTAAAGCCATTATTTACACTATTAAATTTAACGAAATAATTAAAATTTTCAAAGTATACAAATCCCATGTTTTTGATAGATAAGCTATGCCTAAAGTAGCAGTAAATAAGAACTGATCATCTATGATATTTTTATTTGGTTGCAAAAGGTTTCTCAAAGCCTGAAGAAAGTGTAGCACTTTGGATAGTCGATAAAATGAAATTGTTAATAAAATAAATTGTTAATCGTTATTTGGGTGTCACCCAAAACTTGTGTTCTAGGAGCTGTAAGGGTTAAACATTTTAGAAAACATTTCATTGACATGCCTGAGTAAGCCTACTAGGAACCACATTATTTTTAGGCATGATAAGTAGGTCTTTCTTGTAAAATCTATTTTAACGTAATCGTGTTTCGATAACAATGTTTGTGATGGGGTCGGGTAATTGAATTTTACACGCATGAATGAAAAACATATTTTCATCTTATTTTTTTCTTTCTGAAAATCATAGTTAAATTTTTTCTTAAGTTCTTATTTTTAAATATATGTTGGTTAGCATGCATTATGATGACTATGTAAAATTTCTGTGATACTTATTTTTAATAGAAGAAAACTTGAACACAGAATTTCACCATTAATCAAAAGTATTAAAATTGTGAAAACCTGCGTACAAGTTTTATTCTATCAATTACAATATCATCTCACAAGTCAAGGACAAAATTAAGTTATACATTTATTTGTTTCTGTGAAAATCAACTGTTTGGACAGACAGATGAGAATCTTTTTAATTATTAATTTAAAATATATAATCGTATATACAGAACTAAGTATTTATTAGAGGAAGTTGTTTTTAAAACATAAATAGCTTTTCTATTTCAGCTGCAAAGGAAAGTTTTAACTTAAAAAAATGATAATACTCAGTACAACCGTGTTAATCCATTACCAATGGGGCCGGGAGCATGGTCGGATTGCCAGAAGCTTTTATTGTTATTGTTTGTTACAGTTACGTACTGTAATTGATAAATAATTATACTGCTCTGATATTTTAAACGAAATAATTATGAATACATTCAGTACATATTTCAATGTTGATATTCATACCTATGAAGGACAGAAAAGTCTAAAATATTCGCTTGCTTTGCAGATGATAACCTTGATGTTCCTCCACTTACAAAATATCTATATAAGGAGTTTCCTTCGATATACTGAAGGGCTGTGTCAAATGCCTTCTAGCTTCTGAATGCGAAAGTCAGTAGGCTTGTCATCTTCGCCTTCCTCACTGTAGTCTGGGTTATGGCAGCAATAATCTGTTCATCAGTCAGCTCTTCTTCCATGGGGTTTTCCTCATCAGCTGTATAATCCACTGATTTACGACACTGGACTGAACAACAAGATGTACTGTTCCCAAATCTTTCAAAGTTGCTGTTGTGGTCTTCTTTCATTTTGTTTTGATCGTTTTCTATCATTTTGGGCCAGAGTTTACAGCAAGATTTTTCAAGTGTTCATTTCTTACCAATCTTCGGCTATTATGTAGGTCACATCTTTTATGTTTATATCGCTTCAAACAAGATGGTGCCTTCTGTCTTTTCTAAAATGGAGCCAAATAATTTTCTACGATATCGTCGCTAGCGACTTGACTACCCTCCTGGTCCATGGGTTGGATTAAAGAAGTTACTTTATCTAGGCGTTCAAGAACTTTTAATTTCTCTGCCACAGCAAGTAATAAACATTGTGTATATTAAACAGTATCAACAAAAAAACCAATAACGGTCAGATTAAGCGACAAGTCGGACCAGTAACCGGTTCTATTGTACTTCCAATTTGAAATGAAAAGTTTTATGTTTGGACCGAGTGACATTCTCTTAATGTATGTTCTAGCTGACTTTTAGATCTTTTCATTGCAAACATATCTTCTACTTCCTGTTATGATTTATCTTTAATAATTTAGCCAATGTAATCCAAACGGCACATTTATCACAATACATTTTCAATCACTGATCCCCCCCTCATTTTGAAAACTAATGGGCTAAAAAATCTTGTTACTTGGGCTAAAAAATATTTTGTTTTTTCAAAAATGAATGATAGTTTCAGGTTAAATTATTGTAATAAACATCCGTACAAGCTTTTCCTCTCAACAATGTAGTATACAAACAAGCAGTCGTTTAACCTGTTTCAATTTCTAATATAGACAAAGAATTTAAAACGGGGGTGTTAACAGAGAAGTGTTTTGAATGTTGGAAAAACCAAACCTATGAATTTATACCACTGTTAAATTATTAAGTTTAAAATTAGGTTCAATATTTTATTTGCTGGTTCATGTTTTTGATTTCGTAAACTTTAAGAAAGGTTTATTTAATTCCAAGTATATAACTGATTTAAGTAAACCTATGAATGTAAATTTATCAAAACAAAATAAATAGCGCTGTCTTGGGACTGCTGACAGAAGTGAAAACTATCATGAATATAAATCATTAGTTTAATCCGAAATTTGATCATTATTTTTGTCTTAGCAAGTAAGGAAATTTAGACATTTAAAAATTGAGAAAACACTATGTCCACATTGAGTTTAAGGCTTTAAATTTACCGCTACCTATTTTATTTCGTGATCTCGTTTTCTTTTGCGATCAGCTGTTACATTAAACTTCTGGTTTTAAAAGTATTAGTACGAGTGTAAACCAATGAAGAAGAAGAAATCAAAAACGCTAAGCGTCTCACTTAAAGTGTGTATCGCGAGTTTGTATATTTCACTTCATCCAAAAAGTGCTTGGTGCGCCTAAAGAAGTTTTCACTTCAATAACAGTTCAATTCTAATTTTAAGAAACCTAAATTCACAGTAAACGATTAGACATTCAGTATAAGTTCCAAATGAATTCAACAGCATACATTTTAAATAGTTATAAGTTATCAATACCAAAAAATAGCAATAATTACTCTTAACATAATCTCATTTATGAGTTAGGTTTTAGTTGGCAAAATTTTGACTGTTGCATGGTTTACAAAGCTGAGTTTTTATTTTATTCTATTTAAATAGAAAATTGTGAAAAGAACAAACATAAATTTGTTTTCAAAACAAGATAAAGCAAATTACTTGATTTATAAATTAAAAGCATTTTTTTTTGACATTTGTCCAAGAAAATTGATGTGTTCTTGCTTAGAAAAACATTTGTTTTTGTTATAAGTGAAGTATTATATAAGTTTTAAAAACTTCATAACATATGTATAAAATCGTAAATGTATTGAAACCCTACAAAAATATTTTTTTTACTCAATATTTCTGTACCTCGTTTAATATTTGTTACAATAAATTTAATAAAAATGTGAACCACATCTTGACAATAATATCAAAGTAATTCTTTTCTTTTTTACATCCTTACTAATAATTTTTTATAGAGAAATTAAGTCTTCTGATGAAATTATTTAATTTCAGTTAAAAAATGAAGATGGTATTTTGTTTTAAAAAGTATCAAATTATTCAGGCTATGCGATGATCACTCATAGATACTTAACAAGTAAATTTACTGAAATAAAGAAATTGATTTTGTCCTAGCATTGAATGCCATTTAATCTGAAATGGTAAGTCTCTTACTAACCAAAAACTTAATATTTATTCAGAAAAAATAGAGTATTGTTTCAACTAGAAGGCTAAATTCCTTACATTGGATTACTTATCTACTAGCTGGAGGATTTAAATTAACATGAAATTACTTGACATTCTTCCCATATGTGAGGAATAATAATTATATGTTCATCATAAAATTTTACAACTGTTTTATCTTTAATCTTGAAATGTTGCATAAACCTTTACTTTGTTAAAAGTGCGTACATAATACAAGTAAGCTACTTTTATTTTCAAATAGGCATGAAACTGACAATAATATTAAATTACAGCTGTATAGTTGTTAACTACCAAATAGCATCCTCAAATGCCTGAACAACTTAGCTGTTTATTGACACAGATATAATTGTTTTCATAACAATTACAGTTGAAAAAAGTGTTTCAAAACACAAACATTAACATGGGTAATACTCGCATCTGCTATGATCAAATATTTTCAGCCAATAACAACCAAGAAGGTATTTCCTTTAGAACAATTAATTTGTTTTACTGTAGCAATCAGTAGGCACGCAATAATCTGGCATATTACAGCGGTCATTTGGTTCGGTTTGCAAAAAAGTTTGACTATATACAAGATTATTTCTGTTTCTTATCAATAAAATAACAAGTTTAGAGACGCATTAAATGTAGTCAAATAAAACGCGGTTGTACAATAATTTTAATATGGTGAGGAAAACTAACATTTTTTAATAATGCTGTATTTGTATGGCTGAAAATTTATTTTCATTGTTAAAAAATATGTGTAGCCAATCCCGTCAAATAAAAATCAAGAATATATTATACTTAAACGTCTACAACTGGTATCGAACAAGTTATATACAATATTTTCAAAACAAATCTGCATTTAGGTAGGTGAAATGTACTGTTTTATCTTCAAAGAAAAAATACATTCTGAGAATAATCTTATTGGTAAGGTTTTAGTATCAGAAATTGTCAAAAACTATTTCATGTTCCGATATACGAGGTACGTCCATTAATAACGAGACTGATTAATAATTTATAATTACTATGTTCTTTCTTTTGGTATCTGATTATCTTCAAGCTGGTCCAGAATGTCAACTCAACATTCCTTGTGGCATTCTTTTGTTCTGGTGAAGAACCCTTGGAACTATCTTTGACTTTCTCATGTACCTTACTGAATCTTTCGTGGTGCACAAGACAGGCAGTCATTCCAATAAGCATTTCTAAAGAAAACGATCAAACTAAACAATTGACAATGAACTGAAAGATGTAGAGGTCACCACGCATGTTCTTATAAATGGTTTTTACTTTTGTAAGGTGAAAAAACACAGTCTTGTTATTTAATAGACATACCTCGTATTGCAAATATTACATAATTATTTCATACCGATAGCCTAGTCGGTGAGCCGGATTACCGCGAGCCTACTATACTTTAAGAGAAGAGTAAGAAAGTTATTGACTTAAGGGCAATCAATATCTGCTGAAAAGGCTGAAATGAAGACTGGCAATGCTTCCAAATTCACTAATAGCTACAGTTAAATTTGAATGACACAAAGATAAGTAATCGGAAAGCACAAAAAGATTCATTTTACAATAAAATTGTATTTTATACCTGCAGATTATTATTTTTATATAAAATATTTTATGCCAATACCATTATTGTCAACTACAATCCTGCGATTATTGTAAATTTTATCTTATTAATTCAATATACAGTAATTGAAAAGTCAACTATCCTCTATTTTGCTTCGATAATAGGAATAATTACTTTTATGTTTATATTAATTGTTACTGAATTTTTAGCTTACGATCCTCTGAAAATATATAGTAAACTTACATTTGGTTTATTTCAAAGTAGAACTGCAGTGACGCTAGTGCTGTAACTTTTAAAGAAATTGTTGCCCACTCAGTAAATAAATAAAAGAGTAAGTTAACTTTAAATATTGATTACTTCACCATCAAAGTTAGAATTTGAGTTTTAGCCATATGTTTTAGTCTTATACACTTAAGTACCTGTATATTAAGAATTGTATAATGAGTAGGTTCTGATAAAGAAAATGATCCACAGTGTAAGTAACATATTATCTTTACTTAACAAAAATATATCTAGTTTTTAGTTCAATTATATATCTAATATATTTCTCTGAATAGTTGTTATACAACTTCAATTTAATATAGATGACTCATCTTAATGTTTTTGTTTTTTCATTGTGGACACAACTCTGAAATAAAGATTGAAAAAACGTGTTAATTTCAAATTATTTCTTACATAATGATTTTTATTTGTCTTTTAACTTTAATTTCCAAATTCCTATTAATCATAATAAAATTGTACATACACCGTATGTTATCTAGCGTACTCTTTCTATATGAAAATGTAGTCATAATATATGGTGTTTTTAATAGGCCACGGTTCGGGCTGCCTTAGGTTTGAATAACACTATTGACTTTTTCCGGGTGATATTCCACTGGCCTTTCTTGATTATTTACTAAGTGAGGTCTTTAAGCAACAAAAACACACTTCAGCTTTGTGTATTTACTAGCCTCTGACATGTAAATAAATACAAACTATCTTGGCAAACAGGATATTCAGTGATAAAACGGACATTTATGGAAAATGATTCCAAAAACGTAAAGAGTGCTCGGTCCCCATCTACACTCACTTAAAAAATTTAGGATGGGGTGCAGTGACTCGAAGAGAGGAGATTTGTACAGAGGCACTTAATACTTGAGTATTCATAATATATGTGCAGTTGCACCAAAACTCAGGTGTCTTAGAAATGTGTTATTCAACGTTCTGGGTTTATTGAAACCATCATCACGTGCAGTCGTGAAAGTACTCCATACTCGGCCACAACTGATGTTATAATGGATCAGTGATTGTAGCATAGGGCCAGAGTTTTGAGGACTATCTTGTGCAATAGAGTTTTTGGATGAATAACAGGAACATTTTTATATAGCTGACATCAAAAAATGCTTTAGGTTCACTTTTATCAAATTCTCACAATTTATGAAATATTAAACTTTGCAAGCCACAGGCATTGTCAATAAGAAAATATAAGAGATTCTGTTTTTTTCGTCATTGAAGCTGTTGCACAACCGTATTATTTTTTAAAAAACATTGATTCATGAGGTTTTTGTTTATGTCTTAAGTGTTTGTGTAATATGATGAAAGTAAACTTGAAAATGGCTGAATAGTCAAAACGGCCGTTCAACGACGAAAAAAACAGAATATTAAAGACGGTAAGTCTTATATTCAATATTAAGGAATGGTGACTTAACAATTGTTATAAAATATAGCACGCCAACAAAGTCTATTGAAGTAAAAATTTATATTTTTTTTAAAGTGTAGACTTTGTTAACAGAAGCAATATAATTGGGTTTTGAACAATTATTTTGTGATGTATCATTCAAGACAGTACAGAGTCCACAAAAAAATGTGTGCAGCAGGCTATTGAGGCTGTTTATTATTTTATCTACGACCATTGCAATAAACACCAATAACGCTATTACAAGTAACATCAGAAAGAGGTACATTACAAACCAAAAGCCAACCCGATTAGGTAATGATATCATTACCTAACAGGAGTCACTTTACATAATAGGCTCTAGACCAATGAGAGCTCGTCATTTGACGGAAGTAGAGTTGTAATAAAAATAACGCTATTCGTACATCAGCTGATTGTACCCATACGTTCCGGATGTTAGTGTGTTATTGTAACTAACCTCAAACGTGAGTTGACGCATTCCGCAAACATGAGTGATAGTGATGAATTTTGTTTAACTCCAGAGGAAATTAATACAAAAGCAAATTCGGCTCTGAACAATTTGTTGCCAGAAAAATCTAAATTTCGTTATGAAAAGGTTTATAACCAGTTTATGGAGTGGAAAACTAGAAATGGTGTTAGTTCGTTTTCCGAGAATGTTTTCATTGCGTATTTTGAGGAATTGGCCCAAGATAAGAAACCTAGTTCGCTTTGGTCTATTTATTCAATGATTAAATCTACAATCAACATCAAACATCAAATAGCCTGTATATTTTTGGTCGTAGATAAAGTAGTGTACGCAACGATTGTATTCAGCCTTTAAGCCACTCGTGAGATATTTAGAACACTCGCTTCGCTCGTGTTCCAACTTACATCTCACTCGTGGCTTAAAGGCCTTCATAATACAATCGTTGCGTAAACTACTATTTAAACCAGTTCTACGAAACAAAACATTTCATTTTGCTATTAAATGGTTTGACGTTAACGTGATATTTAGCACAACTGCAAAGTGAAATGTTTACAGAGCCTCTTAAATAATAATAATTCTACAGGAAAATGTTTGGCATAAAATTTATAGGGAATATTATGTTCTGATGATATATTTTAGGGATTAAGATCAACTCCTTACAAGATATTTGTAAAAAAACTATTGGTTTCTGTAGCACTGGGCCTATTGCCACACCAATTTACAGTTACACTCAGGAAAGATACTAAAACAATTTTAAATAAAAATTTCGTTTTTAGCAGGAAAAAGGCAGTGCAATACAACCTGGTTAAGTCGGATTAACTAGGATTAAACCAAAGCCAGTCCGGTTTAACCAGGGAATAAGGGAAAAACTATAAAAAAAACATGTACTTACAGAAAATCTGCTTTATGTACTGTAACAAACGTATGTTAAGTTTACTTTGTGAAAAAAAGGGTTGTAAGTCTCTGTGTCTTGCCTTGAGTACCACTTCCAAGATCAAATATGCAATTCAGCTCGGTTAGTTTTCACCTATCCTTTGAAATAATTTCAAAAACAAAGTCTAAACTCGGCGCCAATCTTTTTCAATAGTTCACCTTTATATATTCTACGTATGCCTCCCTTTTCCTTTCATTTGTCAAAATATTTTTACGCTTCAGCCATTGCGAAAACAAACAAGAGTGTAGCACAACTGAAATAAGTGTGGGACAAGTGCAGTATTGTCTGGCTGAATCGTACCTGACTCATTGTATTGTTTTACAGTCAGTACAATCCCCCTGTGTAATGATTGCTGATTTGCAAGTATAATGGGTATTGTATTGGACTGTTGATGCTTACAAACTTAATGAGTATTATATTTTTCAATTTCATGCATCACATAACTTTTTTCCAAACAGGTCAGAGTTAAAGACGGCCGACTTAACAGTGTCCTACTGTACTTGTCTTTCAACAGTGTTCTAATAACATTTAGACAAACTGGCTTTTTACCAGTGAAACTAATACTACTCACATGTATTATATTGCTAACTCTCATTTAATCATAGTTGAAACATCATTTGACTTTTGATAAATGATTTATCAAATTCCTTGTTTGCAATTAATTTTAGTTATTATGGTTCTTGATATTTTTGCCTATCCCATAACACTAATTTCCCCTCTAATAGTTGAATATTTTAAGAAAACTTAAATAAGGCAAATTTTGCTGGTTAATGGGATGCATCGACAAACCTAAGGTTTTAATGAAATCAGTGATTTAAAGAGATCACTGGAAGTTTTGGAAAGTGAACTTTTAAAAGTCCAAATTTAAGGTAGCATAAATTGTGAATTTTAAAATGTTTAAGTTTTACCCGGTTTACTCGATGCGTAGTACTTGTCACTCACACTAAGCACTTAGTAAATAGAACGGGTTTCTCGCACTCCCCGTTTTACTAAGCACTAATCACAAGTGTAGTATTAGTGCGAGCGACAAGTACTATGCATTGTGTTACTAATCTATTATATAGATTGGAACATATTAAAACAATGTTTTAAAGAAGTTGTTAAAACAAAACAATAACATTTATGTATAAACTACCTCAGTGGAGAAAATCATTGATTGCAAATCTTCTGAAAGTAAATATTTTTAATATACAAAGGTGTTTCAGAACTGCGTACCAATATGTTTCGGGCCAAACACAATGTCATTGTTCAGATTCCAAATGGTATATGAATTGCACAAACATGAAAGATATGCAACATAAACTTTGTCATCTTAATTTTATTTGGCATGACTCATTTCAAGCCATAAGGATTCTATTAGATGTTGTAAACTATATTATGTTAAATGTTGATTCTACTTTTTTTGGTTTTTTATTTGCTTTATCAAATAACTTAATAACTAACAATTTTTACAATGATTTAATACTATAACATATCTATTGGATCTTTAATTCAGGATTTGTAAACTGAGCGTATTCAATGAGAGATTGTGATTCTTCGCAGATGAAAGGTTTACGATGATGACAAGCAACATCGTGCCAGTGAATGCCGTCTCCGTAGAAGTTGTTAAGAATAGCCAAACAGTTTTCAGGGGCTCCATTTTGTAACTCTTCCCTGTTGTCAGGCTGAGGTCGTCCAATTCTGAAAATATAAACTTCTTTAGTTTTGGAATCGGACAAAGACAGCTAAATTTAAATGGGTAGCAAAGAATAGTTATTTGTGAAACTAGTGTGCAAAGTTGGTTTGTCTACATTTGACGCCCGAGGCTACTCGCAAAATGCACACAAGCTTTTTGATACAGCTACATTTTAAATTAGGTTTTAAAAACATCTGTTTTACAGAGATTAGTCCTACAACAATCAAAATTTTCAAAACGTAAATTTTCCCTAGAGTGCAAAGTAAACAGCCGGCGTGCGGTAAAGTAAAACAAAGAGGTGTAAGTTATTATGAACAAAATGTAGTTTAGTTTGAGCACTGCTGTGAATGTAGCTGTAAGAAAAAACAATTATAAATGAGTAAACAAACCTTTAAGTATTTCTAAGTTTAACGGCTACACCACTGGAAATAAATGGCTTCCCTTAATATTTAACTTGGCACCACTTCTTCATATATAGAAAAAGATTAGTCTGTTGGCCTTAACGCTTTTTAGCATTGTATCGTACGCTCTGGGTAATATGATCAACTGTGAATACTTGCTCCCCTTAAGAGTACTCTGACAAATTAGTACTACCAATACACTGGTTGGTTCATTAAAAACCCTTTCTATTTGATAATTTATTTGCAGAATGCTGAAATGTTACCAAAATATAGGGCTTTCAATATTCGAATATAGTTATTTATTTTAATATTAGTATTTTGTATATTAAATCATGTGTAAAATTGCATATTTTATTAGTAGGCTACCACTTTACAAAAAAGAAAATTTAAAATGAGTCAATGTTTTTAGATAAGAGTACATGAGATCGAGATCTGAGATAAAGATAATATAATTTTCGTTATCAAAATAAGAATACACAAAACATTTGATGTGTGTGTTTATATCACTTACCCTCCAGAAGGACTCCAATCATTCTGCAGTCTGTTTGTTGATGCGGGGAGTTTCTGCAAATCTGCTGTCCAGAACCAACCATTGATAATCCTAGGCTGAAGATCAGTACGATCACAACCCTTAAAGTCGCATAAACGGCCTGATGTCCAGATATATCTTTTTTTAGCTGTGGATCAAATAATACAAACTGAAACTTATAATTCCATTAAAACAAATTGTTTATATTATGTCAAGAAACATATTTCAAAGTTTTATCATTAGTAAATAATAGAAAGGGAAAATAATTTTGTTTAAACCAGCGATAAGTGAGTGTTTTGGGTTAAGTTAGGAGATGAAACTATAAATTTCTTTTGAAATTTGTGTATTCCACAACTTATATATTTGATCGAGACCTTTATAATTTTTATTAAAAATACTTTGTTTCTTTTATGGTTATTATATCAACTGGCTGAAAATAATCAGAGAATTATGACATAGGTACACTGAATGTTAATGCATTTATATTCTATGTTATTACAAACTCTATACGACCATTGGGGTTTTCTACTTAAATGTTGCAACTAGTCAGCTTTAAAGCGAGTCAACCACTGTTTGCTTTACTTCCACCCTCTTACCACATAAGTTTGAGTATGCGATATTTTCTTTAAATAATACATTTGAGGGTTCAGGACTACATTACAAACTACTTTGGAGCCCATATCTTACAAATCATACAAATATTGTTGGTTCGTAGAAGATTTATTCAATTTTTATGTATGAAAGTTTCCAGTTCTTCATTTTTAAATTAAATGCTGTCAGATGATTATTATGTACAATTTGATTATTGTTGAACATATGTTTCCTCTCTAGGCCTGACTTTAATAAAATGTTACAATAGAGAAGATGTACTTCTTTTATTATTACAATTCTCAATTATAACTTAATATATTTTAACAGGTTATGGGCCGATTATGATTAGGTAAGTTATAAGATAAGAAAAATTTGTTAGTAGAATAACAAAATCTTGAGAATTATTAGCAGTTTGCTATTATTGAAACTCAGAGAAACATAACCTAAAATGGCTACATCAACTAGGTATTCCTTTTCTTATGCTTTCTGCTGACAATTTTACAAATTGGAAATTCAGAATAGGTATGATGTTTTGAAAACTATTGACTCAGAAGTAGAAGCCCTTAAAGGTAATGAACTAATAGAATTTAAACGGAAAGATGCAAAGGCACAATGTGTTATAGTACAGTCCTTGTCGGATAAATACATAGAATATATGTACAGGATGCTAAAAGTGCAAGACAGATGTTTGAAAGTCTAGAAAATGTACTTCTAAAATGTATTTGATGAAAAAGTTATTAACACTGAAATTTGTGGAAGGTGAATTGCAAGAACATTTTAATAAATTTGAGAAGTTAATAAAGGAGATTGATGCAGTTGGTAAAAATGTGATGGATGATACTGACAAAACTTGTTATCTTCTACTAACAATGCCAGATCGCTTTGATAGTGTTATTGTGTCAATCGAAACAGTTATGAATAAGGATAAATCAGCATACTCTTATACAGACAAGGTTATTAGATTCGGAACTTAAAAGTAAAGAAATTACGGTTAAAAAATAAAGCAATTGTTCTTTCTCATCTCAAATGGTTAATACTAACAAATATTCATCTCAAATGGTAAATACTAACAAAAAACGGGACATAATATGTTACGAATGTGAAGGTAAGTGCATTATAAGAGTGAATGTCCTTCTGCTAAACGTAATGAGTCAAGAAAGACAACTAACTTATCGTGTTGGAGGTTATTACGGCAATTCTAGAGGGAGAGGCAGCTCTCGTGGACATGGCAGTGTTAACCATGCATGAATTAGTGAAAATTCAAAACTAGCGCAACAAATTTAACAAGAAGAATTAAAAGAATTTTTTTTGCTGCAGGTGATAAAGTATATAGTATCGCAGAATAACTGTAATAGCATTAATTTTGTTCTGGATAGTGGTGCAACTAATCATTGGGTTAGTGAACAGGTAGAGAAATTTATGCAAAATGTTGAAAATATAGATGAAGCAATGGAGATTAAAATTGCTAATGGTGATATGAAAGGTACAAAAAAGGGTATACTTCGCTTAAAAGTTTTAAATAGTAAGAGTAACTGCTACGCATTCATATCAATACCTGCAATAATATTTCCTGGTTTTTCATATAATCTATTATTGGTTAAAAGAATGTCTGAAAAAGGATACGATGTAATGTTTAACTGTGGTGGAAAGTTAGTTACAATAATAAAAATGATGAATTACATGTAAATTAGTTGGTAATCTATACGTAGCAACATTTTACTTATACCTAAATTTTCTACAAATGAGGTTTGCTGTGCGACATCAAATAATGATGTAGGCCTATTGTGGCATCAAAGATTGGGCCATTTAAATGCTCAAAGTATTAGGCTATTGAATTTTCCATCCAATTTTGGAACATGCAGTCCATGTGAACAGGGTAAAACAAAGAGGAAGCCCTTTGAAGATGTACATTTACCAAGATCAAGAAAAATAGGTGACCTTATTTACAGTGATCTTGCTGGTCCTTTTAGAATACACACAAGGAATGACAAGAGGTACTATCAAACCATTACCGATGATTATTCACATTTTGTCATGTATTTGCTCAAGAATAAAGACGAGGCAGAAAGAAACATTATTAACTATGTACAAGAATTAAAATCCAAAAGGTATTACTTCTCCAGAGTTAGGTCAGATTGTGGTGGCGAATACTCGTCTCATGTGTTTAAAAATGTTTGTAAGCAAAAGGGAATAGTTATAGAATATACTTTGCCACATACACCACAACAAAATGGTGTCAGTGAAAGGATCAGTTTTACCTTGATGAGTAGAGTAAGAACACTTTTTGCTGAAACAGAATTACCAATGTATCTGTGGGGAGAAGCAGTATGCAGTGCTGCGTACTGAACTGTTCTCAACAAGTGCACTAAAAGGTAAGATACCAGCTCAAATGTATCCTGGGAAGGTAAATTTTGATAAATTGAGAGTATTTGATGCAAAGGCTTGGGCGTACAAACTTCCGGTACCAGCCAATAAATTGGAATCAAGATCAATAGAATGCATTATGGTCGGATATGCCACTAACGGATACAGATTGTGGGACCCAAAGGCAAATGAGATAGTAATTTCAAGGGATGTCACATTTGATGAGAAAGATTATAAGTATAAACCACAAGTCGATGTGACAAATATCCCGCAAATTCCAATTGAAAATGACTGTTCTGAGGAATGCTTGAATAAAAATACTACAGGAGAAATTCCTTTAGAAGAAGTTCAGACAACTTCAATTTGTAAGAGCACCAGAGTTACATCTGCACCAAGCAAATTAAAGGATTATGTATGCTAGAAAGATGATGAAAAGTCTGAAATGAGCGAAGATGAAATGCATTTGGCATACTGTTTGTGAGCAGGAGTTCCAGGTTCTTTTGAAGTTGAAGCTGCGATTAATTTGGATGATGGTTGGAGAAAAGCTGTAGACAAGAAGAACAGCGCTCTTGAGAAACACAAAACCTGGGAGCCAGCTGCTTTACCAAAAGGAGAAAAAGCAATTGATACAAGATGGATATTCTCAGTTAAAATTGATGGTACCAAAAAGGCTTTTTTGGTAGCCAAGGGTTTTCAGGAAGAGGTTTCATAGAATGTAAAATTTAAAACATTCAAATTGAGAGGGAGTGTCAGATGATTATTATGTACAATTTGAATATTTGTTGAACATATGTTTCCTCTCTAGGCCTGTCTTCAATAAAATGTTACAATAGAGAAGGTGTACTTCTTGTATTATTACAATTCTCAATTATAACTTAATATATTTTAACAAATGCTACCCCTGTAAAATTGGTGTGTTGCGCGACTATGAGATACAGATGTCTGACACGACAAAACTAAAAAGTTTTTTGTGTTTAAATAGCCATAAAAACCCACAGAAAGTTATACAATGTTAGACGCTCAATAAATCATTAAACTACTTAATTTTGTCATAAGGGTAATTATTGAGTAAAAAACAAATTTTTTAAATCACAATTTTACTACTAAATAAAGAAACGTCCCCATTTTAAAGCCTATATCAATTAATACTCGATTTAAATCTATAATAACTAGAATTGAAGCATATTGAAATGCTACCTACCAGCTGACCTGAAGAGAACAGACTTGTAAATACCATATACAAATTAATGTGTTTCTCAAAATTGAGAATATAATTTGCTGTTATGGCTATAAAGTTTTACTAAATCAAACAATGTTCTAAAAGTTTTACTAAATCAAACAATGTTCTACCAGTGTTAAATGGACGTAGTTATGCAAAAAGGAACCATGCCACTCTGCCTCTAAACTGAGAAAAATGGCTTCAAAGTTGACAGTTGATTCTAATTCTGTTTGATGTGCTAGAATTGTTTTTTATTTTTTTTTATTTTAAATTAATGATTTTAGTTGTTATTTTATAAAGTGAAATATATAAACTTTGGCAGAATTTTAAAATAATAAGGAAAATGTGGGTTGGTTCCTTTTGGTATTTTATCAATATTTACAGCAAATAGTGACCATGTTACTTGGTTCCTTTTTGCATTATAATATGATTTTTCGGATTTTCGGAAAAAAATCATTAAAAAATCGAAAATGATTATTTTTGTTAATATTTTATATCAATCATAGTTCTTTCCGTTTCACATATGATACAGTATACAAAATCGATGTAAATTTGAGGATGAATGAAAGTAGTCTTCCCCCATATGTCGTAGGTTGGTTTTTTTTTACATAATATATATATATATATACAAAAATACTACAGTAAAATTATGCAAAACATCTCAAGCCTTTAGACCAGGTAACTAGTCATATCCCGTCAGCTTGGAAGCGAGCCAACCACCGTTTGCTTTACTTCCGCCCTCCTACCCTCAAACCACAGATATGAAAAGCTACCTGGTCTCACGAGATTTGAACCCGGGATCTTTTGATCAGAAAGACCCCACGTTACCTCTCGGCTACGAAGGCTTGTATGGAATCCAACGCTCTTAGCTACTTTACAAAGCAACCATATTGCCTATCTTGCCCCTTTAGGCAGACCACCGTCGTTATAAGCGAATTCTTTTCTTCGGGTTAAAACTTTGTTATTTCGAAATAGTAGTGTAACTTTTTTATTTATCAAGATATTGGCTTAAATTTTTAACAGAAGTATACAAAAAAATGTGTCTTAAAGGTCTGTTTTTTTTCTTTAAAAAAAAAAACAAAATAACAAGTATAGTGTGGCTTGATTCTTTTTTGCAGAAAATAAAACTCACTGAGCTGAACAATATGAGACAAATATCTCATTTTTCACAATTTTGTGGGATGGTTCCTTTTTGCATAACTACGTCCAAATGATAACTTTAAAAAATATGTACAAGCTTAATTAATTAATTTTTCTAGGTATCCAGATTGCTAATTGTATATAATTAAGTGCAATACCTTCTACTTACCCTTCTTTTAGTGCATTTCTTGACGTTTATACCATTATCAGAAAAAATCTCAAGAGGTTGTTGAAACATTATGAAAAAAACAAACACAATACATTTAAAAGAAGCTGTTAGATAATAGTTGCGCACCTTGTGACTACCGGGCGGCGATTGTCAATCTGTACGCAAAAAAAAACTAGTATTTTCCGCTAGCTTCACCCCAAAAACCGAAGGCTATTTATTGGAAGATCAAACAGGTTATATAAAATCTGACAAACTATTATGCCAAACTGGAAAAGTGTTAAGAATATGTTTTAAGTAACACCAGCCAAAAAAGACTGTTTTAGGTAACAAGACCAATAATGCACGGCTGTAGATGAAAACCACAGTTACACTGACTTTGACTTTAACTTTAAATCAATAATAATTCGCAATTAAGGTAAATTTATAAACCTGTAAAATTTATAAGGCATTTAAAATAAAATAAACAGTACCAGAAAGTGGCACATACTTTCTCACAAACATATTTAAATTATTAAACAGATTGACTGTGACTTCATAATTGTATTAAAGTAGGAGAGGGGATACATTAAAGTAGGAGAGTAACTAATAAATATTATTATTATTAGTTTATTAGCTAAACGAGAATTTTTAGAAAGATACGGTTTTTTGCATATGGTAGGTACATTAAGGGCTAAAAATGTATCAAAACCGTTAGAGGCGGTTTTTTATAAAAAAAATAATAATTGATTTTTTAGGGGTTTTTTTGGCCAAAAAGGGGGTTGTTTTTCAAAATTTTTCAAAACCTTTTTTCACATCTATACAGGCCTAATTGACATGTTTGGCGCAAATTTGTTCGAAATCGATCAAATAGTTTTCTCTCTAGCTTTGTATATATAGACAGACATTTTGTAAAAAAAAACACTTTTTTGGACTCATGGGGCCCAAAACGGATTTTCCACAAAAATCTTAACCTCGATTTTTTTTGCGATCACTATACTTTCTCTATATTATATATAGTACAGTGAGAAAGTAAAACAACGTACTACAATTATAAAATGACCAACTGAATTTCGACTCGAACAGTCTATACCACATAGTGATAAGAATCTAGGAAGCCTGCGGGGGAATTCTACTTTTGAGGGTACCGTACACAGATAATAGACCAGTCACCGTCCAGTAGCCACAAGGTGCACACCTACTATTTAAATGTGTTGCGTCTATCCGTTTTTTTATTAATGTTTTGATCACAAGGAATTTTTTTTCTGATGCTGGAATAAACATCCTGAAACGCATCAAAAAAAGAAAAAAAAAAGAGTTCATTTGACTGATAAATAAAAGGTATTGTACTTTATTATAAGCTTTTAATAATTTCATGAACTTTCTATTACATTGTCAAAACAGTATTTTCACTTACCTTCGACGATTCTTCTCTTGATGTACTCATTTTCCTGAGCAGTTTGCAAACTGACGGCGTCCATACACCTCATCCGACACCAGTTTCGTACTCCAAGCCAATCCTCTTCTTGATCCTTTGTTATAGGATCTCTCCATGAGAAAAAGTAACCCTTTCCATGAAACCTCTCATGAATTGGCCCTAAAAATTATAAGTTATTTCAAACTAGCAATAAACAAAATAATTCATTTGTTTAAGTATAATATTGTGTTGTATTATGGTAGGACTTTATTTTGAATTTTATAATTGTTTTTAATAAATTATCAGTAGCGGCTCGTAGATAAAATGAGTGGGAGTGCTACACCAGAAAATGTTTAGTTTTTGTTTTAAAATTATGTAAAAGGAACATGTATGAAAAAAAAATTAGTCAGAAACTTGTTAAAATTCTAAAAGAACAAAATCAATACTTTTTTACTTACTTTAACTTAAGTTGTTACCGTTCAAGCTTGATCTCTTAATTTAAAAATGAAATTCATTCTTGTTTTAGTAATATAATAAATTTGTTCCTTCTGAAATCATAGTCTCATTACCACCACTCACCAACATGCCAGGGTTGTCATTGAGCACAGTTCCGTACAAAATTTTTGTATCTTTTTCATAAACTGGGGGATGGCTACTGACACTAAACTTAAGGATTATATGTTGTATAAGTATAAAGAAAATAAACGGTACCAGGAACTGGCACATACCTTCTCACAAACATATTTAAATTATCAAACAGATTCGCTGTGACTTGCAGTGTGGGGTAGGAGAGGTGATTTTTTATTAAAGTAGAAGATTAACTAATAAATATTATTATTATTATCTAGAGAGCAAACTATTTGATCGATTTCGAACAAATTTGCACCACACACGTCAATTAGGCATGTATAGATGGACGAAAAAAGGTTTTGAACATTTTTGAAAAACAACCTTCTTTATGGCCAAAAAACCCCCCAAAACCAGTTATTATTATTATTATTATTAGCTAAACGAGAATTTTTAGAAAGATGCGTTTTTTTTTGTACATTAAAGGCTACAAATAAGCCAAATTTCATCAAAATCGTTAGAGCCGTTTTTTTATAAAATAATAATAACTGATATTTTGGGGTTTTTTTGCCAAAAAGGGGGTTGTTTTTCTAATTTTTCAAAACCGTTTTTCATGCATCTATACAGGCCTACTTGACAAGTCTGGTGCAAATTTGTTTGAAATCGATCGAATAGTTTTCGCTCTAGCTTTGTATACATACAGACAGACATTTTGTACAAACCACTTTTTTGGACTCAGGGGGTCCGAAAACGGATATTTCCACAAAAATCTCAACATTGATTTTTTTGCGAAAGACTCATTAAATGTTTTATCTATAGTATCTAGGGGGTGCTGCAGTTTCGCAGTGTCTATACGCTACCACTGAAATTAACATTAAAATGGCATAC
>JAGFPH010000221.1:529121-571817 GCA_018207615.1 Philaenus spumarius | reverse complement strand
TACATTACTTACTTCTTACTGCATGTTGTATACATGAGCAGCTAGTAATATAAGTTTCTTGTTTTTTAGTATTTAGTATAAGCATGGGTTTAGTGACTTAGCGTGATATAATAGCTTTGTGCTTAGCCGCTATCCAACAGTATATGTTCCAGAATTTCTTCTTTAATGTTGCATCTTTTACATATTAAGAGTCTGCTAGACGAAGCAATGCAAATATTGTTCCATAATTATATGACATGTTCTTACTGTAGATATAAAAGTATGTGTGCTTCTGCTTATGATGTATAATTGTAGGTTGTTTGGAGACTGTTGGATTTTCTACCCCAGGGTGAAGCCTGCCAGCACTGTGCCCAAATTTACCTGAGCATGTGCTTAATTTAATTTCTAAGACATAACTGTAAAACTTCAGTTTTTTGGGATTTAGATTTTAAGCTTGATACGGTTCTAGCCAGTTTTTGTGCTATTTCATTGCAGTTATATTGGAATGGCTTGGAACCTATTGAAAGCATATTTCTTAATTTGTGTTGAATATAGAGCAAGTGTTGAATACTTTGGATATAGTAGAAATATTCTGACGGTTTATGTGATGGTATTACATGTAAATATGACCAGGCATCTGTTACAATGCACCACAAAGTTGAATCAGCTCGATCTGCATACTCAATGATCACAGCGATGAACCCTAGGTACTCAAAATCAGCCTGGGGTATATAAACACTACAGTCAGCTCAGCCATTACCTAAAAAATTATTCTAAACATGAAAATCTGCCATTGATCCAACTGAAAGTAGCTTGCTTTAGTTCTGTATGGGTGTCAGTCAGCCTTGGTTAACTTCTTTAAGAAATCAGTTACTGTACTAGGTGTTGCCCATGACCGTGGTGGTACAACTGCATTGAAATCTGTTTTTGATATTTTCTGCACACACACTGAACAAAATTTTCAACATGACGAGTAACATAATAAAAAATAAGGCGTTTGTTAGTATTAATACACCCAGAGGATCTTTTGATCACATAGAACAAATTCTACCAATTTGTACCCTCAGGTAGGAAGATTGTGGGAGGGGGTGAAAGGGTGCAAAAAAGTTTTTTTTTTGCTATAGTGGGAAAACGGTGGGCTGTTTTAACAAACATTAAATTGGAAAGTTGTAGCTCACAAGAAAATACCTTTTTTTAAGCTCCATACGACCTTGTAAGCACATGAGGTTCGATGTTACGGAAAAAATAAGAAAAAATGCCAGTGTGCATTGCAACTACTCGAAATGAAGTTATCTAATATTTATTCAAAATAAAGAAATACCAAACCTTTCATGAATCAAAAGAACGACGTTGCGAATATAGCGGCAATTTGAATAAACACCGATAAAAACAAAAACCATCTCAGAAAGATTCCGATATTCCAATAAAACAGAACCAAATTAATTTTACTTCCAAAAATCCTAGACATACACAGCCCACATCAAAATTAATCCAGCTTTCCAAATAAATTAGAATTAGAACCCAAGAACATCGACAAAATAAATATTTCAATTTAAAAAACGAATAAAAATTCGGCTTATTATAGAAATAAAATCTATTTAATTTCATTATGTAAGTTCCCGGATTGGAATGATAACAAATATTGAAATAGGTATATATCACCTGTTACACTGTCTATCCAATCCTTGATTATTTGTTGTGACTGCCACGGTTTCGGGTTTATCCCATCTTCCGGTCACTTATATCACATACAAAAATACACAAAGACCATTGAATCTATTTAAATATTACTAGAATACTAAAGCGAGGTGGCAAAAACTAACGTGGCCTACAGAACGAACGTAAAATCTTACTGTTAATATCTCATCTGAGAAAAGTCCAAGAGGGTACAGATAATTAAATATAATGGAATAAACAACAGGAATAAAGATGCAAGATGGATGCCACCCACAAGCTTGCCTTTTCCTATATATATATAACGACAGGTCTCTCATATAGAAAGAGCGATCTCATTGGACGACTGGATTCTATTGATTCAAATAAATGAAGAAATATGTAGATGATTTAAATTCGTGTAAATTAGTTTGTAAGACATATTATTTTAATAAAAGAAGTTATTTGTTCCCCAAAGTTAATTGTTATTTATCTCACAAGTCGGTTATATTTGTAAGCTAAATATAATAATTGTCATATGTAAATGCCGCGATTGCAAAAGCAGCAAATAACACGTTTTAAGATAAAATATTCAGTCATTTTCACCTTGTTTCCTAACATAAATACATCCCCAAAAGTGCAGACGACAATATAGAAGGCAGGAATTTAAAAAAGATTCCTAGAAAAGATGGTTAAAAAAACTGCTGTGCATCAAGGTTTCTGAACTGGTCCTATGTTTGGCTAGATTTAAAAAAATTCATACAAAAATTTCATCCAGAGAAATTAACCATGAAGTTAATAATTATTATCATCTGGAGAAACTTTAAAAAGTGGGATTCAATAATAAGTGAAGTGTTTTATTCGGTATTAAAGGAATCCAGAGTAAAGAGCAAATCAAATATTACATTATTAGTGAGACCAACCCATTTATGTTTGATACTCCTTTGTTGTATAAACGAATTAAGTAATAATCTTGAGCCTAAAAGGCAAATAAGAATAAGATATAATCTGTCTTAATGGTGATATAGAGAATCTAACCAATAGATTATCTCATTCTAAGCATTTTCATTTCACCCGGGATTTTATTTTTTAATGAATAGGTACTTGTTGGTAATTAGACCAACTATATTTATTTGATTGACTGTACGAACTTGTTTTGTGGTCCATACTTGAGAAGAGCATGCACCGACCCCTCCCTGAGCTAATAAATTTATAAAGTCCTCATTAAAATTAACTTTGAAGGGAGATATCTGTGTTTGTATTACGCTAAGAAAAAGTAATAGTTCAACCAATATTATGTATCTGATATTATTTTGAATATTTAAATGTAAAGTAATAGTATGTATAATAGCGACTTTATATTTGGGAACATCCAAGAACATTTACTGTAATTATAAACTGATCATTTTTCTTTTATTCTTGTGTGTCAATAATAACTGCAATCTGATTATTAAAGAAATATACAGTAAGACCTCGATAATCCAGCAGACCCGATAGTTCGGCATCCATCATCTTGAAAATTTGCACTCATTAAAAATGGCAGTTTTTGTAATTATTGAGAGATTTAAGCCCGGTCTACACTGTCTGTTTTCTCCGCATCCGTTAAAAAAAGTGTGTAAAAATCTACCGCTCAATAAACTTGTCCAAAACAAACATTTAAATCAAAATTTCTCCTAAAAATCAAACCGATTCAAAACAATGTGCTCTCGTCGTCCTTTAAAAACGTTAAAGGGACCATTTAACACTTTCGTTGCTGACAGTATTTTGTTGAACGTATTCCACTTGATGAAGATTATTTGAACAAATTGAAGTCTTTGGAAAAAGATACATTGAATTTCTTGTAAATATTGTTCGATTTAAAACCGCTTTCAGGATGTCTACTAGTTCCCACTTATGACTTATGTCTACTTCTCTTAGTAATACACCCAACTAGTGATACGTGATTGCGTGATGTTTTAGTCGATTGTTCAAACATCTCGAGCATCAAACAATCGCGCATCACTACTTATCTACTCCGCTGTTCCATACTACTCCCATACTCCCTGCTTTCGGAACGCTGTTCCTGTTTATATTCATGTTTCAGCAAAAAAGACATTGAAACAACATAAAACACATAATTACTCCGCTTCATATATGCTCAAAATTATTTTAAAGGCTGGATATGTCTTATAAAAAACTAATCAGGTTATTATAGGAAAAATATTTGATCATCTTGAAGCCCGGGGCTATGATCGCAATTAAACATCAGCGTGTCACTCGCTCGATAGTGTAGGTATACGGAACATTTTTTTTATATTTGTTACAATCCAGCGCTCAGAAAGCTTATATTATAAATATTTTATGTACAAAATGATTTTTTGTTTTAGGCTTTTAAAATTTATTTCCTTTCAGCAAGATACGTGACTTTTCGGTGACTTCCGTGATCCCTTACTAAAATCCGCGACTTTTCCGTGACCAGTAAGTCACATGGCATTGCAGGGTTTGGAAGCGAAAGAGGTTCGAAGAATTTGTGATAGGCTGGAGTAAAAATAGCAAATCCCCACTACGTACTGTACTGACTAACAAAAGCCAACAACAAAGGGGAATGGAGCCGTGCCTATCTGAGGCCCATCAGTTAGCGGCAATCTCTCTACACAATTAATGTTACGTAGTTTCAACGTGTAATTTACGTGTTCATATATAGTACATGTGCGTTTATTTATAGTTTATTCCCTGTTTAAACCATTTTAAAGGAAGACCTAGATAATCTGGCATCACCGGATCCCCGAGTATGCCGGATTATCAAGATCTTATTGTATATTGTTTTGGGCTTAACTCAATTTGTCATTTTAACTTTAGACTATAACAATTTTAGTCAATGAACTTTATGATTTCTACTCAAAGCTAGTTAAACATGTATTTTATTTTATGTTAAACTCAATTTCAAATAATTAAACTCCAAATATTTTGTGTTTTTTTAAAGTTTTTATTTCATATAGAAAATAGATTAAGAATTTAAGATTTTGATCAGAAAGGAAGTAATTATTAATAGTTGTCAAATTTCCATCAGAGAATGTTCCAGCAACTCTGAGCTGAGACGGAGAAGTCAAAAAACATTTTATGATTCCATTGACACCATTGTTTTTTGACTTCTCAATCTCGCCTCTTAGATGTACTGCGTAGTTGTTTAAGGTTAGTGGTGTATTTTAGTTTTACTTTGTTTTCTTTAACAAATGCCTAGTTCTCTAGGTTTATGTTCCTATAGTTTTTAGTCACTTTATAACGGGAGTTGATTCGTATTCCTGAAACATCGTTTATTGATTTGACACATAAATGATGGCAAATGTCTAAATAATTAATAATAATAAAATTGAGTAAGATTGTTTCATTTTTGTATTTATTAAAACTTAATCCACCCTGAACCTATTCATGAAACTATTATTTTCTGATTAACAGTTGTGAAGAATGTGGAAAGAGTTTTTCCAATAAAAAAGTTCTGGATTCGCATTTAGCTACACATTCAGATTCAAGGCCTTATATATGTTCTGAGTGTGGTAAAGCTTTCAGACAACAGAGTGCTCTGTATATACATAGTCGCTGCCATTTGCCCGAAGAAGTCAAGAATAAATATGCCTGCGATCAGTGTAGTAAGAGGTAAGTGTGTTGGTCAAATCGGAACCAAGATACTGGATATAAGAAGGTGTAGAATTAATGCCACTGTGAGGGAAGAGCAACAAGCCAAGTTTAATTTCAACGTTTTCTATTTTGGCAAAATAATTGTGTGCTATGTCAAAACATATGTTTTATAATATGAATACATTTTACCTCCCTTCGAATCTACTATATTTCGGCTATTATTGTAAATGTATATCCTAGACAATTTAATGTTTATGTGTTCAATTTAAAGCCTAAACATCGTGTTAAGACAATGTACAGCACGATTCCAGTCTAAACTGGGTGTGGATAAGGATACTTAAAATACAGGCTCCTAAAAAGAGGGGGCAGGTAAAAACATTCTTTCTGTGTTTGTGCTTGGTGTCAGTGTTTTCTCTCATTTCAGATTATACTTAGTTATTAAGTTTTTTTTTGACATCTCAGCTCTGATATTCTAGATCTGGATTCCTTCTTTTTATTTTTTGGTTAGATGGCAAACATAAGCCTAGTCATTTAGGTTTATGTTTTCTGTTTAGTTTATATTATTTGTAATAGCTTTAGTTTTTAATTTGATAAAGAGAGTTGATTTTATACTTTCGAAATGTTGTTTATTCTTTTCTTCACACACAAAAATTAGTAAATTCAAATTAGACTAAATAAAGGAAATAATTTACAAAGTTTTGTAACTCTAGGATAACTCTTATTTGCTAACTAGTAATCGAAAACAAAAAGTTCTCTAGTCCTTAAGGGGAACTTACCCCCGTGATTTTCTTCTTTTTTAAATTTGTTTACACAAAACCGCAAGTTTTTCAAAGATGACATGTAAATTACATAAAGTATCCCGCCCTAGCAAAATTGTACATAACAAATTTGTTTAGATATGAGCAATTAATACTTCCAACATGCTCTTCGAACTGTGTATACATTGATATGCTCTTTAAAGGTTATGTTTACTATATTTTAAAATGATTGTTGTAATTCTATTACACTTGTTGATTTGTTGGTGATTTCATTGTGATCTATGTTAGTATTACATATAAAGTTTATATTTGATAATAATATGGGTTCATTAATTTATCTGCTTTATGTATTGAGTTTTGTGTAAAATCAAGGTTAAGTTTTTCTATGCATGTGTTAAATGCATAGTTATAAATTGGTAGTTTTCCTTTTCCCAAAACCTATAGTTAACATTCAGGTTTAATTCAATAAGTCTTGTATGTCTAGAGTGCGTTTGATCTGTAGCTATTTTGTATTAAAATGTATCAGTTAAAAAGGATCTCCTAAGTTTTAGTGGTAAATTTGCTGCTTCTGTTTAGAATGCTATTAATGGAGTGGTTTTAAGTGCCTCCAAAACAATTCTCAAAGCTTGTTTTTGTATTGCTTCCAATTGGTTCAATTTATTATTGACAATGGGACCATAAATAAAATTGCAAAATTCTAATCTTGCTCTAATGAGTCCTTCATAAATGTTTAATAAAATTTGTGTGTGTGTCCCATTTTTAACGGTAAGCAAGAGATTTCAATATATTTAAGTCTTTGTGACATTTTATGCTTATGTTTTCTATTTGTTTATAGAAGTTAATCTTTTTATCTAATACGATTAACAATATTTTATGTGAGGTTACTGAAGTCTTCCCTGCCCAAGTGAAGTACCTGATTGCATTTTTGTTTTCTTTTTCTGGAGAAGGAAACTTAATTACTTTGCTTTTATTAAAGGCTGTTTCTAGTAATATAAACATCCTTGTGATTAACTAACATTAGTGTACATTATTTCAGGTTCTCAACCAAACCTAACCTTGTTACTCATAAAAGAATTCATACAGGTATACGAAACTTTACATGTGATCAGTGTGGTAAGAGCTTCATTCAAAAAGGAAATCTAGATGCACATTTACTTACGCATTCTCAAGATAAACCTTTTAATTGTGAATTGTGCAATAAAGGGTAAGTAAATACCTAAGAATTACAACCTAGGTTATAAATATATTTTACTTTAACTGGTTTTAAACTTAATTCCATCGTAAGTTTTATTAAACTTTTCACTTTCTTAAACATTTCTTTCTTTTAATAATATGTTACAGTTTTGTAAAAAGGGAAGATTTGTGTTTTTTGTTATTAGCGAATTTCCATAGGAAAGATGAGCTATGGTGAGACCTAAGGTCGGGAGTGGTCAATGAGCACCGATCATGGTCTGCAGAACACGTTTTGGGGTCATTAAAAGTTATATATATATATGTATGTATATGTTCGCACTGTAAGGGCCACATTTTACGTCCGATTTGGTCAAAATTTGGTGCACACTTTGGTTTTTAAGTCGCTCGGACGAGTTCGTTAGCCATAAAAATCCAACAACTGGTTTTTCGTACTAAAATAAAACTTTTTGAGGTTGTATCTAAAAAAAATAAATGTAGGAGATTATTCTACATATTTTGTTTTTTACTCATTGTTATAGTCTTAGTCCATCTATTTCCCCCAAAATCAATCAAAATGGATGAAAAACAAAAAAAAATTTACTCACATAACAACTGACTTTAAGATTTTAATGAAACATTAATAAACATATTCAATTTTACAAACATTAAAATAAAGAATATTATGCTTTAACATGGATATCTTAAGATTTACAAGATTAATAATTTAGTTTTCTGAATGAATATATATCAAATAAAAAATGAAAAGAAGCAAACAGTGTCAAAATTTTTAAATATACTTATAACTAATACTTGCAAGATTATTCTTCCGTACGCTGTTTGGTTGTCGTTAATAAAACGTTGCACTTTCTCACTGTTCGTTTTTTGATTTTTAAAATTTTAACTTTTATTAATTTCGATGAATTTCCAATTGATTTAAAATGCACTGTTATTTAGCTCACACTTTAGAGTAACTTCTTTAAAGGTAAAAAACGTACCACGTTTTCAAACGTATTTTCCACGAACTGGAAGAAAAGTAACTTTTCTTACATAAAATCACTTCATCGAAGAATTATCAATGCAACGATTGATAATTTAAGCAGTATTTAGTTAATTCATAACTAAATAATTCAAATTACATCATTTGAAACTACTGTACGGACTTACACGACCACATCCTTGTGAGCCTATCGAAGAACTGAACTAACCATGTGCTTTTCAAGCGCTAAAACATCGCTACTTCCGTTTTTGTTTTCCATACTGTTCTGGAACTTTCGAGAACATTTGATTTAATGATGTGTGCCCCAATTGTGCATCCTGTTTGTTTCAACCCGTGAACCTTTTAAATTTTTAAATATTGTCTCTATAATAATTTCTTTTAAATTTTACAATCATACTATTAATTTAAAGTTGTGTGCTTTACTTACAAATGTAACTTACTTTCAAATTAACTGTCTGCTTTTTTAAATATTATTTTAGTTAATTTACTTCTTTGTGATGACCATTGATTACAAACAATAACAATAATAATAATGCTAGTATTTAATTTATACGCATTCAAAAACTGCATATGTTACAAGGCCTAGCTATTCCAAATACACCAACACCAACTTACATTGTTACCTTGGGCGAATGCAAAGGTCTCTGAACAATTTCTTTGGGATTATTATTATTATTAATTTCTCTGTGTCCAATATTTCATGCTGTTTTTATTTTCTGTACTGTTTTATTTACTGTTTTTATTTGCTGTTTTTATGAAATATTTTTTGTCACTCATATATAGGAAAGAGGAAATACGAGGTCTTTTCTACATATTGCGTTGCAAAAATTAACTTTTGCTAGTTCATCTATTTATATTAATATCTGAGTGATCTGTGATTTGTATGAGGGAAGTTAAAGTTTAATTAACCCCACAACTGGTGAACAATAGCTGCAATTCTGTTCTTACTTTCTACAACAAGCTCACAGTTCACACTTAATTTTAGGTCTATTGGTACGTCATCATAATAAGTTAAACCTCTATCTGGTAAACGACAGCCGCAGCTACTCTTTGCTCCGTACTTCAACTTGTATATAAAAAATAATGTTTAAGTGGTTGTATTATCAGCTTACTCATCATGACATTCTAATAAATAATTTGGTATATATAGCAGAGTCCTGCTAATCCGAAAATTCAGTTAGTCTGAACACTAATTAGGAAAAAAAATACGTTTTTACGTTCAGGAAAGTGATTTTAAATGAAAAACGGACGTAAAGAATCTATGTTTTGCAGTTTATTAAGTTTTATTGTTGTAAATACAGCTATAAAACTAGCCATTGTCACTACTACAATACACTAATTACTCTATGTACTGTATTACACTGTACCTACATACCTAATTTATTACTGAAAACTAAAGAAAACATAAGGAGAAAGGAGGGGTGAAGTGAGAAGAGAACTGGCAATGGGTGGGTGACGATTTGAGACTCTTTGAGCCTTTCCCCGCCAAGGCCGTCTTGCTCTGGTCTTCTCCCTCTGTTCTATTTATACTTATGACAACATGTACAGTATTTCTCACTGAATGGTTTACTCAATTGCTTCTAAAACTATTCAAATGTTTTAATTTTGTTGTATGTAGTTTATTTTCACAACGAAAGGGTCTAAATCGAATGGCTTTATCTAAAAAAGATCTTTAATTTTAATTACATCGTACAGAGCAACATCCTCGCTCGAGAACACTTTGTTCGCATTACAATAGACTGTTTTTATTGAGTTATCATCCTTTTTTACATTATTTCAATGATTTCGGTTAATCCAAAAATTGTATAATCCAAACAGGGTTCGGTCCCAATTAGTTCGGGGTAGTGGGACTCTACTGTAGTCCATTACTCTAGACATAGTAATCAATTAAAAATTGTGTTATTTAGTTTGAGGTTAATGTTCACACATTATCATTTCATGAAGTGTCATTTCTTTACCCTAGAAGAATGTAAGAATTTTGGAACCTTACATCAAAAGTTTAACCCCTCCCAAAGAAATTTTAAAATCCTTAATTTCCACCTCCCCCTTAAAACTTTAATCACCCCTCTCATGGATCCTCTGGTTTTAGTATTGATCTGAAAAAAGTAAATTTTAAGTTTTGTTGCAGATTTAAAACAGCGATGCAGCTGAGAAAACATCACACTGTACATACAGGTGCTAAACCTCATCAATGTGATGTTTGTGGCCGAACATTCAGAGAACGTGGCACTCTCAGGGAACATCATAGAATACACACCGGTGCTATGCCTTTTACTTGCGAGTTTTGTGGCAAGGCATTTCGGTTCAAGGGAATTTTAACGGTAAGTTTAAACCAAATATTGAAGATATTTAATTGCATTCAAAATGAAGAAAATTTGTTAATTATTGCTAAGATTTTCAAAATACAATATTTATTGTGCTAATGTGTAATTTGCATTTCTGTATTTCTCAGATTCTGTGAGGGCTGTTTTTTTAAAAGTATTTTCATTTATGAACATAACTTTTATAGAAAATGAAAATATGAACATTATTTATTTTCCTTCATAGTCACCATTAATTTAAACACTTGTTAAGTTGTGGTAAAAGATTCTGGATGCCACAGTCAAAGAACTCTACCGCCTATCCATTTAACCAGTCAGTTACAGTTTCTCTCAATATTTCATCATTCTCCAATAGCTTTCACCAAGAAATTCTTTATGTTTTGGAAAAAGATGAAAGCCTGAGAGGTAAATGAGGACTATAGAGTGGATTGTTCAGTAATTCCCATCAAAACTTGTCCAGTTGCTACATTGTCCTAAGTCTATCAAAAGAATGCCTTTTCAAATCGACCCTCATCATGAATATTTGTTCTTCCTTCAGTGAGCAGTTCGCACCACTTATGCAGATTTCCATCATTCTTTACACTTTCACCATACACTTCAACAGTTTGTCAATAAATTTCTACAGGACGGATGATTTTTAAGTTTAAAAACCTATTGACGGAACGCACTTCACAGTTGGCAAGATTATTAATTAGCATGATTGGACATAATGCAACGAAACCTAACAATCAACACAGACAGAATGATTCTTATTTAAAAAGGCCCTTGTAAAACCAGGTTAAATTTTATTTTAATTGTGTTAACATTTAAAGCCCTAAGAAACTAAAATTCAGCATTTTTGAAGTTTTAAAGTAATGTTTTATAGACCTTTAGAATATTCTAATGATGCCTCTTAAAGACTGATTCTACACTGTATCCGTCATTGCCCAGATCGGGTCAAAACTGAAACATCAGTAAAAGTACTATGTATTCTATACTGAGAGCTTGCATCTCATTTCGACTCGCTTTCTAGATTTTGCGAAAAAGTTATAAAATCACTATTTTCTTTTAAAATACTCAAAAAGCATTTGGTTAATATCATGAATAAATGATGTTGTCTTTTTTCCCCTTTAGCCCATTAAAGAGTGTGTCATATGTGTCATGTTGGGTAACCACATCATGGTTGAGCGTGTAATTGTCTGTACATTATGATCTAATTTGCGTCAAAGAGAACCCTTCACTCCCAGAGTAGAATAAATACAGTATTATCTGAGTAAACATGGTTTCAGTTGAGAAAACTTGAAAGTCAGTGTTATGTTTGCTATAACATAAAAAAGAAACGACACATCATAGGAATGCCCTGATTGTGATGTGCTTCTCCCATGTTTTCAAAAATTTCATTCATAGAAAATTTTTTTAAAAGTAAAAAAAAGGATTTTCTTATTCATTGTTACTTTTATTTTAATGTTTAAATAAACTTGTAAAAAATGTTTTTGCAAAATTTTATTTTTAACTCTTTAGCCCAGGGGGGCTTGTGCTATAGGTTCACTCCCAAGCAATATGCTTTAATTCAATAATATAGAGTGAAAAGTTGTTAAATACAACTGCGAGTTACAACGGGCGGCTCTAGAAGCATTGTTTACTTTAACCGGTTCAACTCAAAGAGTATGAACCTGCAGACTTGGGCGTGGGGTAGAGGGGAGCGAAGGGGAAATTGCCAGTATAACACAGTTTGTAGCTGCAGTTTAGAGACAGCGACTCCCGACTCCATCCATATCTGAAGCCCCACTTCACATCTGTGTTATGATAAGTAAACAGTGTGCTTATTCTGTTGTGTGTTTGTTTACCTCCTGTTAATAAACTAATATGTAAGACAACATTGTTCTCAATTTTTCATTTATAATAAATAAATTTACATACTCCAATCTATCATCAAATCTATAACCTGATTCTTTCCCATTACACACTTTTCAGTGATGTTCCAAAAAAGTCAAATTGTAGTAAAAAAGGCCTAAAAGTACAATTTTTACGTTTGGTATTTTAAAAATGTCCGCAAACATCCGTTAGGTTTGAACTTCCAAGCTAATAATTCATCAGCTACCATTGCCGTAGACCATTTCAGGGTCCATACACGTCCTGGAAAACCTGGAATTTCATCTGTTGACCTGGAATTGTCCTTGAATTTTCTGTGATGTTCTTTAAAATTAGGTTTCTGTCCTGGAATTTTCCTCTCTATTCAAAAATACTGATTTAATTTCTAAATTTTATTGACTGATCTGAGTATGTATACCTGTATGTGCGTTTAACCATCCACACCTAATAAAAATTTAAGGTGAGAGAATGCAGGTTGTTGAAAATTCATAATACCGGTATACTATATAATAGTTTTGAAATTTAATACTTAGACTTTCTACACCGGTGGATAAAGTCCAACCGTTAAATTTTAAACATATATGGGAGGATGGTTGGGCATACAATTGGCACAATTGGCATTCTATTGGCATACAATAAAATTAAAGAAGCTGGTTTGTTAAAATATTACAATTTGTTTAAGTTTTTCTACAAAAGAAACAATCAACAGTTAAGACAATTTTTGACAAATTAACTTAATTAGATTCTGTTGTTGTGGTGGTATCTATTTTGTAATGTTTAGGATAACTCTACATGTTAGTTGACAACCTAAAGATTAAACAAATTTTCTCTAGCTATCCCTAATAATATTTACACTTTGAGAACAGGTTAGTGGGCATAATACTCACATTTTAACCTTTTTAAAAGTAGTATGCTTGTATTCATACATATGACTTTTTAATAATTATAGCTCTGAACTCAACATGTTGTGTCTGTGCTTTTAGGGCTACAACTTTAAATTTTGTAGCATTACTAAGTGCTAGTAAGTACTGGTAAGTGCTATGACCTTTTTGTTACTTTCAGTATGTTTCAGGTAGTTCGGGTCTTCTTTTTTTTAATGTGATCATGATGTAATTGTTGAAATAAATAGACTCAAACAAGAGTATATCCAAAAAATGCTCTTATCTCAGATCCAGAGTTTGAGTGTTGGTTGGGAGAAAAACATGATGACAATCACAGTGTTTTTTGTAAATTAATTGTGAAAAAAAAAGACATTGATATTAGTAACATGGGGGTATATGTGCATTGAGATAAAGCCATTCAAAAAATGCCAAACATGTAAAACTGTGTAAGCTTTAAACACCACTAAACCGGTACAAAGTTTTTTAAAAAGTTTGACAGTGACCTCTGATAAAAGTGAAGATCCTTCATCAACTAGTGTAACTAATGAAGCCACACCGTCAATAAATGTGGTTTGGGCATCAAAAGGAGAGGTTAATCTACTTTCTCTTAGAGAAAACTTTGTATTGACAGAAGCAGTTCTTAAATCTTAAATTCTATGGGCATTGAATGTTGCCACTAAACACATATCCTTCAATTTGTGTAGAGGTATCAACAATCTCTTTTCAGCTGTGTTTCTGGATAGTGAACTAGCTAAAAGTTTTCCATGTGGACCATTCAGATGTTCCTATCTGCTTTGTTTTGGCATTGCTCCGCATTTTAAAGACAAATTGATCCAACATATTTCTAAGTTTGAAGTTTTTTCTTTATGCTTCAATGGAAGTGTAAACAAGTTTATACAAAAAGATCAAGTTAATGTAGTATTCAGATTTTGGGATGAAGAAGTAAAAATAATAACAAGCAGATACATTGATTCCCAGTTTTTAGGGCATGCCAAGGCACCCGATGTAGTAAAGGATCTTCAAGAATCTGTCAAGGACTTGTACTCAAGAAATATGCTTCAAATAGGGATGGATGGGCCCAATGTAAATATAAAAGTGTTAAAAGATCTTGTTACCAACAGAGAAATAATGTACCCTGAATACCCCATACTCAGTGATGTGGGTAGCTGCAGTATTCATCATACCCTACATAGATCTTTTGAAGTCGGAGCTGAGCAGATAGGCTTGGGTGTAGACACTCTCTTGAGAGCTTTGTGGCAAATCTTTAAAGACTCTCCTGCTAGGAGGAGTGACTTCTTAGCTATCAATGACACTGGGTTGATGCCCCTTAAATTATGTGCTGCTAGGTGGGTTGAAGATGTTGCTGTATCTGAACGAGAGACAAATGCAGGTCTGTCATTGTGTCAAAATCTTTCCAGACTGTAAAAGAAGCAAGTAAAGATCATCTTGTTATAGCCAAACTAAAATTTTTGCATTTGTAGGAAAAATTATGCAGCCATAACCTTAGTGTTACCAAAAAGATGAGCCAATGATACCATTCCAGGCTAATGATGGGGTGCCTTCAAACACTCGATAGTCCATTTCGCAGTGGGAGGAGCCAATCCCTGCCACCATCAAACTCGTCTGTGCCTCCCCCCCCCCAACATGACATCAAAGGGATGAGGCGCTTTGATCTCGACAGACAACATAATTATATTATCATTTAAACAAAGACTCTCGGTGGTTAAATGACAATATATTTTAAACTACTGAATAGATTTTTAATATTAAAACAGATTTAAATTCACAATATATTTATTTTTCTATCAAATATCAGAGTTAACCTTTTGCACTCTATGTATTTGACACTTGGCTGCTCCACCAGATCCAATTAAAATATTACTGTCTGCAGAATTATTTTTGTAAATTCGCTAAAAAATTCCTATAAATAGTAAACATAAGTTATTATATATCATTTTGTTCGGAATAAAACAGAGAATAAGGAAAAAATAGTTGAAAGATAAAATAAAAATTTTTTCATTGAGTAGGCCTATTTTGAATATAATCGGTAAAAAAAATCAATCGATTATTTTGTTTTGTAATAAAATTTAAAATAAGAATAATAGAGTTTAGAGCTTTTAAAATACTCTATTACACTAAATGTGATCATAATAAATAATTTAAAAAATATTCTTGAGGTTTAAAAACATGTTTTTATTGAGTAAGCCTATTTTGAATATATTAGGTCAACAAATAAAAAAATATGTTTTTTTAATGAGTTTAAAAGTAGTAATAAAAATGATTAGAGCTTTAAAATAGTCTTTACAGTAAATATGTCTGTTTAAGTATGTCAATGGTATTTATATTTATTCAAACATTTATTTTAACAATAAAATTTTTGCGAAATAATGGTACATAACCATGTTAAGGTATAGTTTAAACAGTTGCCATTTCTCAACACAAAATAAAACAAAAACAAGATCTTTACATTATTTACATTAACAAAATATACACAAAACTGCAAAATAATAACGTACAATAAAAATAAATATCACTTGAAAAAGCGTAAACAAAAGTTACAAGACGCAAGATAAAAGACGATGCTATTTGTATTTCTTGATCATGACTGGCAAACAGCTGCTCAACTTCAGAGAGGTATAAAATATATTCAACAGCCAATATAATCTGCCGCTGGTTTCCAAACTGTTTTAACAGCATTGAAGTCTCATTAGACCGAAAACCACAGATTCTACATTTGTTTAGAACATAGAAATCATATTAAAACGTGTGTCGGAATGAGTCCGACAGTGGAGCGCAACGGCAAATTAGCGATGTCGGATTAGTGTTTCTAAAACTTAAAAGCGCAAGATAAATATCTTCTCCTGCATCAGCTGTTTTTTTTAATAATGATTTCATCGTTTTTACCGCACTCTCAGCCATGCCATTTGATTGAGTAAAATGAGGGCTTGAAATAAGTGTCAGCAATAACTAACTCTTTACCCGGTTTGTACACTACATTAAGTTTATACTGTTGAAGGCGTAACAACATTCTTTGTAATCTACTTGAGATTTTTGATAAGGGTTTTTTAAATATTGCTATTAAAGGTTTATGATCCGTTTCAACAGTAACATTTTTTGAGAAAATATACTGATGGAACCTTGTACAACCAAAAACTATTCCTAAGAGCTCTTTTTCAATTTGAGCATAGTTAATTTGAGTTTCTGTTAAGGCTTTAGAAGCATAACATACAGGTTTATTATCTTGCAATAAACAAGCACCTAGCCCTGTCGAACTTGCATCGACAGACAACAATATTGGCTTAGATTGATCAAAATAGCTTAATACTAGGGCTTGTGTTATTATTGTTTTCAATTTGTTAAACACCTCATTAAGATATTTATTCCAAGTAAACTGTACATCTTTTTTTAGCAAAGCTCTGAGAGGTTGTGATATTTCCGAAAAATGTTCTATGAATTTTGAAACATAATTAAACATTCCTAAAATTCTTGCAAGTTCTTTTTTATCCTTAGGTATTGGTAAGTCAATTATAGCTTTTATTTTGTTTTCATCTACCGAAATACCATCAGAACTAATTGTATGGCCAAGAAAATTTATTTCTTTAACATTAAATTTACATTTGTTAATATTGAATTTAAATCCATTAGTTTGAGCTTTATCTAACACTGCATTAACTCTTTCGGTTAATTGTTTTTCTGTTTCACCCCATATTAATATATCATCTTGAAATGACTGAACCCCGTCAATTTTTTCAAAAATTTGTGACACTACTCTATGAAATATTTCTGGAGAACAACTCAATCCAAATGGTAATCTTTTAAAATAAAATCTGCCAAAAGGCGTTTGAAAAGTAGTTATTTTGGCACATTCCTCATCTAATGGAAGCGTCCAAAAACCTGATTTTGCATCTAACACTGTGAATAACTTTGCACCTTTAATTTTATGAATAATTTCCTCAAAAGTAGGAAATTGATAGTGCGATGTCTTAATACATTCATTTAAAGGTTTTGGATCTAAACATAACCTTATATTACCATCTTTCTTTTGAACAATTACAAGCGAATTAACCCAATCAGTAGGCTCACTAATAGTTTCAATGATACCTAGCTTTAACATTCTATCCAATTCAGCTTTTAATTTATTTTCTAGTGCAAAAGGAATTTTTCTAGGAGCACTAATTACAGGACATGAATTTTCATTTAACTCTATCCTAACTTTAACTGGTACACACCCTATTTCATTATCAAATAAATCTTTGTACTTTTTATCTATTTGGTCTAACTTTAAGGTATTGATATGCTTAACAATTCCTAAATTAAGACATGTATCAAGTCCTAGCAAATTTTCACAGTTGGATTTAACAATATAAAAAGTCAATGCATAGTTTGAGCCTTTAAACTTGCTTTGTAATGTACAAGTCCCTACAACAGGTAATCTGTTGTTTGTAAATGAAGTAATTTTAGCATTTGTTTTATTAATTAAATTAACATTAATTCCTAATTTAAGAAAGGAATTATACGATATAATGTTTACTTGGGCTCCCGTGTCCACTTTAAAAGATTGATGCACTTTATTTATTATAATTGTCTCATACCATTGAGTTACATTTACCCTATAATTTTGCAGGTTAGGTTTAGCTAAAGCGTTTATCACAAAGTTTTTATTTTCATTATCACATAATAAACTTTTATTACCTGTTTCTGTCAGTTGGTTAACTGAAAACTTACACATGTTTCTAAAATGGTTTAATTTACCACACTCTGAACATACTTGATTCCATGCTGGACACTTTCCAAAAAAATGAAATCGGCCACATTTACCGCACGGATTATTATGCATGTTTGCTTTGTGTGCCTGTAGGGATGATCTTGACCTTGTAGTTGACCCTTGATGCATCGCATTTGACGTTGTAGTTGATGTATTGCGCTTCATTTGGTTTCCTGTTGAATTCTGTCCACGATTGCCGGTTCCAGCTTGAAACTTGTTTAAATTAAAGTTTAAAGTTTTGTTTTTTGTTTACTATTTTTAAAATCTCTATCAACCGTAGAATCTACTAACTCTTTTTACTTTCCTTACCCTATACTAGGTAAGGTAAGTATTGCGATCGACCCAAAAATTCGATGTCGAGTTTTCATAATATCTTTACGTTTCAAGGCCCCCTGAGTCCAAAAAATGCATTTTTGGCAATTGGTCTGTCTGTTGTAACGGAAGGTTACAAAAAATAAAATAAAATGTTAAGTTATACTGTGTAAAAAAAAATGGGGTTCGATAAAAAGTTCAAAATAAAAAAAAATATGTTTTAAATCAAAATAAAAATGCTATATGTGGATTATCTAATAACCATTAATATCTCTTCAACACCTCCTTTACCTATTTACCTTAAAAAACAAAAATCGTCGCTCATGTACCACTTAAAATTGCTTATGCACCTCCTAGGCCTATTGCCTCACTTCAATAATAATCATCGCCCACCTTAACTCTCCATAACATCTTTCTTCCAACTTCAACGTAGAACAATATTAAATATTTCACCTTACTTCAATTCACCTTACTTACATGCACCTTACTTGAATTCACCTTAAAAATCACCTTCACTTGACTCCCATAATCTTAACAATAAAAAAAATAATCATGATAACTTGCGATAATCCACATATAACCTCACTTATGCTCTGTTTGCATATGTTTACTTATACTTACTAATCACTGAAAAATGCTTGTTAATTAATTCTATCTTCTTAGGGGTGAGAACCTGGCTAATTAAAGTAGTGGCTAAATGGATATTCGTGGCTATAGAAAGAAATTCAAAGCATTGTGGCAGCAACTATTCGTTTACTCTGACATAATTAAAGAATGCTGATTTACAATGAAATACATCAAGACTACAAAAAACAAACAACAAATCATTTATATACAAATATGTACAAGTTACAATTAGGCCCTAGTCCACCTATCGTATGACGCAATAGCTAAGAAAATTGAAGCTAAGTTATTTCTCAAAAAATTGTAAAACTCTAAAATGCAGACTTCTAAAGTTAAAATTAATGGCCATATTTACTCACGATACCAGTTGTTTTTGTAATTGAACCTAGTTTTGCACTGACTCTATTTGATATAGCTAGCTTACTTCCATAGCGTTAGTCCGGTCACATGGCGGCTTTTTTATAATTTCACTTTCCAAGAAAAGTACACAACAGATTTTACTTTCTAAGTTTTCACCAACTTTCAAGCACTTCTACTTCATTTTAATGCAACATTTGTTGCGATTTTAAAGAAAATATAACATTTTACGACGAACTTTTCACCACCTCTGTCCAGTTACATGTACAGTTCGTTACGCCATCTTGATAGAAGACGCTGCTTGCAATACGTTCTGCCTCGTCCCAGTGAAGAACCAGTACGTTCCTATTACGTTCTGTATCCTTTGACATCTGTGCTCTTTCACATACATAGATTGATCCCCTCTCTCTCTTCCAATTGCTTCCATGATCACTGTGCATACTATCATATTAAGTTTTCAATTCATATTACATTGTGCTATGTACTGTTGTTATACTCTTTTTTATTTATTTATTTATCGAACTGTTTATAGTCTTAAATACCGCTTCATATTGTTCGCTTATAACGCACCACTCGTTGAAATAAAGTTTCTGTACAATTTCACCTTTTACATACGCTCATATTTTAATATATATTTTTTAAGTCTGCTTTTGTATCTCCTATTTTTACAGTCTGCTTTTACGTTTTATTATTTGTTTATTTAAGAAAAAATGATTCTACTGTAATTATTTTGCGTCATTAAGAAATGTAATTATATGAAAAAATTAAATGATTAGTATTATCTATGTATTGCGTCATTTATTCATTTAGACCAAATCTCTGTTCCTTCAGTCACTATAGGAAACAGCTGATTCATTTCTTACTTTATTATTTTCTCTGTGACATGGACGTAAGTGTCACACTGTGTGTCTGTGTGTGTGTGTGTGTGTGTGTCCGGAGTGCACAGGGCAAATGGCTGGACGGATCGAACTGAAATTTACAGGATATCTTCAAACATGTAACCAATTAAACCCATGTAAATTTGAAGCAAATCGGAGGTGGTGTCTTACCGTGGGAGCAGTTTTTAGCACATTTTTGGTATTTACTCCAAATTCCCTCTAACGATTTTGATTAAACTTTGCTAACATACTCTACTCCGACCCCCTTAACACCCTATGTACGCGAAAGACCGTTAAAAATTCGTTGAAAAAAGTTATTACAAAAACCAAGTTATTTTGTTTTTATCTCTGAAATGGCTGCTCCTATCGACTTGAAAATGGCCTCATTCGATTCAGCGTCCAAAATAATGTCAAAAACGATACCCCACTCAACTTTTTCCATTTTTTCAAAAATTGCCCCCAAAAAGGGCGTTTTTGGGGGTAAAAATGTCTTTTTTTAAACTAGCCGTATTTGGTATCAAATTTGACATTTTGTGAGGTTAGAAATCGATTGAGACCAAAATCAGGTCCGTGGGATTAACCGTTTTGAAGTTAGTACCGCTTTCTTCGAAACGGATACTCCTATTAACTCGAAAATGGTATCATCAATCTCTCGCTCGAGAAATTTGATAATTGATACAGCATCTATTTTGGTAAGGAAAGTTGTGTGATGTGCACACCAGATGTTTTTACATTTAGTTTATGAGCCCTATCATAAGCTAATTCTTTAGATTTACACATTTCTAAGGCTTGTTCTAAAGTCAAATTATGTGTTTTTAATAAAGCAACTTTAATATCGGAATCCTGAATACCACTAACAAAAATGTCTCGAACTAAGCTATCACGTAAACCACCGAAGTCACAAGAAGCACTTAGGTTTTTTAATATTGCCACATATTGTTCATAAGATTCATTATGTAATTGTTTACGATTAAAGAATATATGTCTCTCATATGTTAAATTAGCCAAAGGAATAAAATAATTTTCAAAACTTTTAATTACCGTTTCTAACTTGTCTGAATCCACTGCACTAAGATTAAACGATTTTAAAATGTCTTGTCCTTCTTCACCCATGTAATGAAGTAATAAAGCTACTTTCTTTTTGTCTTTTGTAGACTCCGGTACAAATGCTTCAATAAAAATTTCATACCTGTTTTTAAATTTTCTCCAGTTAGTTGCCAAATCACCTTGAAATTCCATCGGAGAGACGCCATTTCCTGTGTTTCTGAAATCCATTTTTCCGTAGTAAAATCGAAACTATTTTCTGTTTTGCAAACTAACTAACACTTTATCTTAAATTCTTATTAAATCTGGTTTACACCGCTGCCACCATGTTATGTTCGGGTTAATAATTAATTATGAACCCGAACATAACACGGACTGAGTTCGCCTATGGAGCGCAAAAGGTTAAGCCTAAAAATAAAATGTTTAAAGTTGTTTTAATAGCTAGGCCTATAAAAGTATCAATATTAACCTAACTCTAAACATGGCTATAACCCAAAATCATTATATCTTCTGAACTATTCAATGGATTTTTATTTTTAAAGAAGATCTGAAACCACAACCAAATTCTCTATAGACCCATACAATATAGAGTTAGGTTAGGTTAGTAGTGGGTGTGATTTGACAACTGTTAGGTAGTCTTCGATCATGGAATCCTTTTCGTTGTCTGTTATTGGTCAATTTCTTTGACAGAATGGCGTCTACTATCGAGTGTTTGATCCTTTGTGTGGGTGAGACATCTAATATTCACACTATCTAGCAGTTGAATGGATGGTAATGATGTTTTAAAATTACTTTACAAGATCATGTCTTTTTTTTGTAAAGAAAGATGTTCTGATAAAAGCAATACAGACTTTGCTCTTTGTTCAATTGATCTAGAAAAGAAAGAAAACCTGCAATTTTTCGAGAAGGTTGAGGCAGGGTTTGGTGCCAGGGAGGTTTTGTTCTCATCCGGCCCATTTTGGTTGGATACATTAAACAAAAAACGTTGTTTGATTTTAATCTAATCACTTTTTATGACGTATTTTTCATTCAAGAGCATTATATAAAAAAAAATCTTGTCCTGGAAATTCTTTTTGAAAAACCTGTATGAACACTGCATTTTCTTAGCGGAAACATTCACTAATTTAGGTTATGCTAGTCACGTCATATGAAGGGTTAATTTGAGATGTTATAAGATACGGGTTCCTTTTGAAAATTTGGAGTACTCTCAAAATTCACCATTTTGAGATGGAAGGAATTCTTAACGAACCCACACTTTCTCACGGTTTGTTGCCTCTCTCAAACAATGCCTTCTTGTTCCACTGTATTTCTCTACTAATTTAAGGAATTTGTAATAACCTCTGGTTTCTTTCCATTACTTGCCAATGAACATTCATTTTTAGTAATAATTATTGGTTGTCTGCATTATATACTTTTGAAAATAAATTTGAAGTTAATTGTTGCTATTATTACATCAAATCTTATTTTATTTGGTAAAAATCTTTTTCAAATTTGTTTTTAAGTGTTATTTATTTGTTCTTATTCATATAATCACTTACTTTACAACTAACCTTGGAATGTGGAACCTTACTAGTATATGAACAATTGAAACAATTTTATGTTCTCCAATAATTAGTTATGCTCTAGATTGTAATGGTACTTTTTAAACCATTATTTGAATTTTCTCAGACTCACAGAAGACAACATACAGGCGAACGCCCTTACTCGTGTGTGGAGTGTCAACATCACTTTACAAATTGGCCGAACTACAACAAACACATGAAACGCCGTCATGGAATCAATACCAGTCGAACAACTCGTGTAAAACAACAACAACCAGAACTACCTCAACCCACAGTGCTTGTTGAACAACCACCATTGTACGAAGATTCAATTCCTCCGGAAGATTTAAGTGATCGTGCTGGACACTTTTACAATCCTACACAAATTGTAGCTCCTCCAATGTCTACTTACATGTCTCCACATCCTAATACGATGTTAAGTTTTTATAATTTAACACAAATACAAACATCACATTTACAGGCTACTCATATACAATCATTAGACCCATCAAATGGTGCTATGGATATGATGCAGCATAGGTAAGATTGACATTAAATTTATTTTAAACAAATTCAGGAAATTTGTACCGAATACTATGATTAAAGATTGTTGGGGTAGATTTGAAACATATCGCGAAAATATGTTAACTTGATATTTTCGTACAAATATTTATATGTATTAAACTTAAATGTTTTATTAAATTTAGGTCTTTAAAAAGAGAAAAAATAATGCTTTTGAAATGTTATTACATTGAAGCTTACTTAGTATTTCTTTTTACATTTTATATTTTTATCCTGTTTTAGTAATAATAATTTTTAGTTTTTTTTATATATAAAATATAAACCAGGGTTCCTATAACTTGGTTAGCCAGAGAGATTAGGAGGGTAAGAACTTAATTTCTAAAATCCAGGGAAACCGTACGATCTTAGTTTAAGATTTCAATAAAGACAAAATATACCTTCAGGAATAAATCCGAAAGTCTTTATTTATCAGACAATTGTAAAACCAAAATGAATTGTTATAAGTTAAGCACTTTTTGTTTTCCATAGCTTTTGAACTACCCAACAAAATTTGACAATAGGTTGTCTATCGATTCAGCTTAATAGGATAATATAAGGTAGAAAATTTAAAAAAATAGTGGAATAGGTACCACCATGGGTCTGATTAAAATCAGTATGCCACACTTTGTAGGATTACATTTTATTAGTGAATTATGTAGTGCTATATTCATACTGTCACAGTCTAATCAAAATAAGTATGTGTGCTATGCTTATTACTAACTGACTCTGATGGAAAGTAATTTTATGTTCAAGAATGTTATAAACTTGACACGTTTAATGGTATATAATTGTGTTATACTATTTTCCGGAAACTTGAGGCTAGTATGATAGTTATATACATTATGCACCAAAATAAACAGTTCTAAAATTGTAATAGTTTTAAATATATTATTTTTAGACAAATGTACAAAGTAAAAGGAAGTGTAAAGCTAAAAGAAAGGATCCTAGTTTTCTTTTATTTTAAGGTACGTTAACACTTGCGCGCTGCGTATCCGAGGTTTGTTGTAATTGTTAATTTCAACGAACTTCCTGTGATCCATAGGAAACCCACGAACATTCAGTAGTCATTTTGCAGTGTAGTTGTAAACATGTCTCTCTTATTAATGTAAAACTATATTCTAAACTATCACTATCTTGGGCTATTGGCCTGAGCTACTGTTAATTTACAAATATAGGCCTACTGCCGATGAAAACCTAAGTGAACTCTAAAGTGACCAATAATTTAGTTTTGTCTAAATGGCTGTATTTTTTAATATTTAGGATTAAAATATATGATCTTTTGTTTTGTTTTTCAAAATTTATTTCAAGTCTTTGATTAAAAATTACCATGTTGAAAATCCTTAATGGCAATATCCCAGTTAGATATTGTTTGAAGGCACAGCTAGTGAGAATATTTAGAACTATCACATTTATTTCTTAGAAGGTTTTAATGGCTCAACTTCAAATAGTTTCCCGCTATCTACTAGTTTCCATCCATTTTTTTCATCCCAATACAAAATTTTTCGAATAATATTAAATGACAGCTGGGTCTCTATAAACATTCACTTTAGATTTATCTTCCAATGAGACTACAGATAAATGCATCCTCGTTTGCAATTTCAATTTTTTTTAATCTAAATCTTACAAACTAAAATAATGACAATTAAATGAGATATGCATAATATCTTATTCAATATGGGTTATCAAATCCTCTTAATAGTGGTTACAAGCTACCACATTTAGGTATTATTGGCAAAATTTCAATGACCAATTACAAAAACTATACTTTACACAGTTGTTCAAACTTTTGAATCGTGCTCTGAAAAGTAAGAGATTTGTTTCGATATGTTGAAATTAGGGATGGGTCGATTCTCAAATTTATCGATTCCGATTCCAAGAAATTGATTCTCGATTCCGATTCCATCGATTCCAATTACCATAATTGTAAAGGAAAGTAAACATTGTTATTTAATTTTAACTGCATGGTTTTTTCACTTTAATGTTATTTGTTAATATTGTTATCGAACTAAGAGGTACTTAAATAAAACTGCTGGTTTGAATTCATTATAAAATGTATATATATATTTATTTTCACTATACTGTATAAAAAAAGCTGTTTTCTATCTCTAAAGACCTGGGTGGAAAGCCAAGGGACATAAAAATCACGCATAATTCTCGGTTTTCTCGGTACGACTTTTTAACGGTCAAAATCGGTTTTCCCGTACCCAAAAACATATAAAACGTTACCCCACACTGTATTTTCAAAATTTTGATCCATAAACGTGATCGTGAAGCGCTACGATTTTTAAAGTGTCAAAATCGGTTTTCGCGTACCCAAAAACATATAAAACGATACCCCACACTGAATTTTCAAAGTTTTGATCCAAAAACGTGACTCCGATGCGCTACGACTTTTTAACTGTCAAAATCGATTTTCCCGTGCCCAAAACATATAAAACGTTACCCCACACAGAATTTTCCAAATTTTGATCCATAAACGTGATCCCGAAGCGCTACGACTTTTTAACTGTCAAAATCGATTTTCCCGTATCCAAAAACATATAAAACGTTACCTACCCCACACAGAATTTTCAAAATGTTGATCCATTAACGTGACTCCGACGCACCAAGACTTTTTAACGGTCAAAATCGGTTTTCCCGTACCTAATAACATATAAAACGATACCCCAAACTGAATTTTCAAAGTTTTGATCCAAAAACGTGAATCCGACACGCTGCGACTTTTTAACTGTCGAAATCGATTTTCCCGTACCCAAAAACATAGAAAACGTTACCCCACACTGTATTTTCAAAATTTTGATCCATAAACGTGATCAAGAAGCGCTACGATTTTTTAAGTGTCAAAATCGGTTTTCGCGTACCCCAAAACATATAAAACGTTACCCCACACAGAATTTTCCAAATTTTGATCTATAAACGTGATCCCGAAGCGCTACGACTTTTTAACTGTCAAAATCGATTTTCCCGTATCCAAAAACATATAAAACGTTATACCACACAGAACTTTCAAAATTTTGATCCATTAACGTGACTCCGACGCGATACGACTGCTGATTTTACAAATAAGAATAAACGTATCAGTTTTAAATAAACAGCTGATTTTACCGTTCTCCAGCTTATTTTACAAATAAGAATAAACATCAGTTTTATGCAAACAACTTATTGATTTTGTCAATGGAAATATAACAGAAAAATCAAACAAGTTTTTTTTTAATAAAAAGATGTTTTGATTAAAACTGTGTTGCTTTTTCGGTGTAGTATAATAATAAATATCGTCCGGTAAGTTTTTCCGTGCTTGCACATGAAAATCCAGCACTCGGTTGCGCCTCACCCGGAAACTATCATGCTCGCACGGAAAAACTCTTATTTACCGGGCTTGTAACGTACTAATATACTATTAAAGAGTAAGGGTTTAACTTTTTAAGGACAACTTAAGAACAGAAAAAACATTTAAAATAAATATTAGTAGGTAGGGAAAATGTAAAACATTCTTAATTTGATGTAAGTAGACATTTTCCCCTCTAAAAGGTTTAGGCAATTGTTAGCTTTGTTAAGTAAACGCTTCTTGTTTTATTTTTGTTCATGCGTAGACTGTTGACTGTTATTTGTACACTAGAAGTCAAGTCAGGTAGGCTCAAGGTCAACCAGTTATTGATTCATTTCTTATCATGTCTATAGAATTAGGGTGTCTACTGTGACGAAAACTAACACATTTTATAGATCGGTAACGAAAGTTTAAAGTAATAATTATATTTGTTTTAGGTAGGGTAAAACATTTTATACAATTTTGGGACTTACGTTACCCGTGATTTATGATTTTTGTAGGAGTCCCAACGGAATGCCCTTGTTTTACTTGTATTTCATTACCGAAAATAGCTACATTTAATTTCCACTTTTTCCGAATTTTACAACTGTCATCTAAATTACACTTTCGCGGACCTTAGGTTTACGCCGGCGTTTTCTAACGCTAATAATATCCGGTGTCGTATTTTTTGACGACATTCGTCATTTTATTTTGAATAATATTTCACCAATGGTAGTTCATGTTCATAAAATTGACACAAATTGTATTCGGGCATCGATTTTTTGCGTGCATTCACTGTGGTACTTGAATTATGTTGTAACGCTATTTATTGTATTTAAAGCATTGTTTTTATTAAATTGGACTAGGTTAATTGTATTTGGGTAACAATTTCTTATACGGACATTCCATTGCTCTCGGGAGTAGGATTATTCATGGACATACGCTGTTGTATAATTGCGATCAAATACCCGGCGTTTTATAAAATTAGCGCTAATAATATTCGGACGTCGCATTCTTTTGCGGACATTCGTCATTTTATTTTAAATAATATTTCACCAATGGTATTAATTTGGCACAAATTGTATTCGGACATCGATTTTTTTGCGGACATTCACTGTGGTACTTAATTTCTCCGAATACTTCTTATTGGAATGAAATGGAATGTAACGACTAATATAACGAGGAAATATAAACCGAGGCCGCGGCAATCGGCATACCGAACGTATTTGCAGAGATTGGTGGTGGCCGAGCTCGGAATCGGAATCGATTTTCCCGGAATCGACTCGATGCCGAGAATCGGTGGAATCGACTTTTGGAATCGAGAATCGACCCATCCCTAGTTGAAATCAAATTTCTTCTGACCACTCCATAGTTACTACTCAACTTGAAACATTAATTCACTTAAATTAACTTGAAATTTTAGTTCAGTTGAACTAAAAGACTACAGTTAAATTAATATCTTACAATAATTAAAATCATAAATCTTAAAATATCTTACAATCTTAAAAACAATAATCACATGCGCACGTAAAACTACAAACTCTCGCGCGCCCACACAAAGTGTTTGTTGAAAATACCAACTGAAGATAGATCGTGACACTCCGTTCACGCACAGTTCATGGCAGCTCCAACACCCTGTACAGATAGTGCTAAGTAACGTGAAGCGTCACTTGAGCATGCGCTGTAGCGTCTTACCCTCTCCTACTCCATTGTGAGTCTTCTGTACAGTCACTACCAAAAAGTGTTGATATACAATCAACACGACTACATAGCAGACATGAATTAGGTAGGGCAGGCGGCTCTGACTGTACTCCGCCGCGAAAGGGGAAATGTGGTGGGAGCCGGAGTAGGAGACTTGCACATCCCCTCTTCGCTCTCCATCCGAATTCACGCTATCTGTACTAATATAGAGAACACTTGCTCGTGTCGAACAGAGCGCAAGTGTAAACACACCCTTAGAAGTTGTTTGTATGCAAACAATTGAATTTTTTAAAATAATTATATTTATAATATATGAATTCTTTGAAGTTATAAAGTGTAGGAACTCTGATACTTCAAAGTATTATTTTTAGCTACTTGAATATTTAGTTGAAAATACTTGACAAATTCAAATTTATATTATGATTGTATTGACTTTTAAAAGAACTGCGAAAATATTTACATACACATCAGGTTTTTCGTATAAACAATTAATTTTTGTCTCTATTTTAATGTTTATATGAGTCAAAGTCACAAAATGGGACAATTAAAAAAAAAATTTAATTAAGTATTTGATTTTATATAAATAAATTGCATATTAGGTAAATAACATGTTCAGGAACCTTATCTCATTTGTAGCTGAGCTAAATTTGATGAATTTCTATTTTTTTTATGGACTTTTAGTGTACCGAAGCATCAATGAATACAAATCGGTCACGCTTGCTAAATCGGCAAAATATTACTTAGAGTTAGCTTAAAGATATAATAAATAATATCTATATACCCAATAACATTCAGTTAATAATTCTGTATAGAAATTATACAATCAGATTTTGAATCAAACATATACTGCCGATTTCGTATGTGTGACCGATTTGTGTGGCCGTGACCAGATGATAGCGATCGTGACCGCGTTGTAGCAATTGAGGCCGTTTTGATAATGATTTAAATTTGTGATTAGAAAATGCTGGAAGACAAGTAAAATAGTCGTTTTGATAACTAAAACAAACAATGGTTGGGGTAAGCAGCTTTTAGTGTAGAAATAAACAAAGCAACCGAAAAATCATAACAAAGTTCTGATTGGCTATAATAATGTAATATTTAAAAAAAAGCAAAGTAACTTCTTGAATTAATATGTATAACAGCACAATCTTTAATAACAAAATCTTTAATAATTCCAGATATAACATAAACAAAGGGATGTAAGTACTAAAAGTGGTAAATAAACAAAACGGTCAGTAATACCATGGCGGTCACGCTACCGATTTGCACGTGACCGCTTTGTAATTTTCAAGTAAAACTCGGTGAATTAGCATTAATAGGTAACATAGGTTTGTCTTCTTGAGTTTAGGATAAAGACAATGAAGACAGTAACTAGGCACGTTGGTTACTGCAACTTTTTAATACATACTTAAACTATTTACGTGACCGTTTTGTCATGTAATTAAGGTACTATTATTAGTTACCTTAAATTTAGGTGATTTTTCGAAGAATTTAACAAATTGAAATTATTTCAACTAAGCCAGCAGTTGAAATTCACTAATAAACGTCCAACAGACTACTGTTCGCGCCAATTCTATCGCGATCGATAACGTAAAGGCAGCGTTATACTTTAGTCGGTCTTTGTTCAGCTGTTTCAGGGACAAGTGTTGAATAAGAAAAAAAACATAGTTATCTTGTCCTCTGCTCGAATTTTGGTTATGTATTAGTCATCACATAACCTAAACGTTTATTCTATGCCGTTTTTGCCGTGATTATCGATCTCCTTGTTTATTTATTTGATATTCAACATTTAATATAAATAATCGGCTGCTGGTCAAGGACAGTGGCCGATTTGTATTTCTCAGAAAGGAAACTTATTTTAGTCACTAAAAATAGTAACTTTTTATCATGCAACTTGTTTAGTAAGAAGGAAAAAAGTGTTTCAGAAATATAAAATTTTATTTTTGTCAAAAATACTTCTTTTATAATTTTTTTTTATAAAGGGACTAAAATTGTCCTATTTTGTGACTTTGACCCATATAATTTTTTTTTTAATAATTGTGCATTGTATGAATTAATTATTTGTATTTTATATGCAGTATTATAAGTATTTTGAGTTTTAGCAGCTTTTTAAAGTGAATAAGTAAAAGTTAAGGATGGAAAAAGCAACAAGTGATATTTCCACAAAAACTCTCTTGTTCTCCAATTTAATTTTTATTACAGAACATAATATTTATACTTTGATCTTTTATGGATATTTATTACTATATTATCTCTATATATTTGTGATATTTTTAGAAAAAATTCAAAATAATTGTGTCTTTTAGAAACATAATATATGAGATTGTGTGGTATCTTAAAAAAGTGACACCTAAAGCAGTATTTGGAGCTCTTTATATGTAAAAAGTAGAATCATTTTAACACAATATTTACACTAATAAATTGAATTGTAGATTTTTGTGTTATAGAAATGAAAATAGTTTTTTTCTTAAAGTCTTTATGCCGCTTAAATTATTGAAGACAGGGGAGTCAGAATTTTAGCTCGGGTAAATAAATTTGAACCTATGTAAAGGTTTTTTTGTAAATAAAATATAAAAGTTTTTTTTAGTTTGGTTTCTTTTGGCCCTCGTATACTCATAGAAATGAAAAAAAGAAATCGTAACAGTATATACACTATTAACATAAATCAAACTTTAGTCATTAATTATTGTTAATTGCACAAAAAAAGTCAATTAAAATAGAAGAAAACCAAAACAAATCAAAAATATTCCTGAGTACTCCCAAATTTATGCCACAAGGACTTAGGGTTTCTAAAGATTTTACTTAGGCAACAAGCTTATCATAGCAAAAATTTTTAGTTCTTATATTTAATCAAACAGGGATAATCATTGTACATATTTATAAAAAAATAGTTCATCATCCTATTTTACTCGGTTAGGAATATCCATGTAAAGGCCGCTAATGGATTTGCCATTAAGTTAAATGTGAATTTGCAGTGATATTGAACAGAAAAAAAAATAGTGTAGAAGACACCCTGTATCCTGTGAAAGTGAAGTGAAAAATGTATACTTAAATATTAAAAAAAAGTATTTACTAACATAAATCTCAAACAACTCAAACCAACATACACACATTAACCCACATTTATCTCAGAACCTACCAAACTGATTTGTTTAAGGTACAGATTTGTAGAGTAATGCAAGAATATATTGTCAAATTTGTTCGTAAATTGTATATTATCCGATAGTAAATAAGTTTAGTTTTAACAACAGTCATACAAAGTATACAGATATGTAATTATTTGAAAAACGATTACTTATATTATAATATTAAGAATATCATTGATGCTATTTTTATAAATAATTGTACTTTTACTGTTGTGTTTTCAGTTGAAAATGCTTTGAATTGTAATCTAAAATTGTGATACAATCAAAAAAGTAGTTGTTAGATTTTGTATACATTCATTTCTAGATTGTAAGTTCAGACTTTGGTACAAGATAATAAGCTTTTTAAATTAATACATAATATAGACGTTGAACTTATTACTTTCACTGTTCTAAGAAATAATTGTAATACAGTACACTCTGCACCCAGTTTCAAAGTTTAATATAATATTACTAACTCGAATCAATATAGATAGAAAGTCATTTTTATTGATTTAACTGATGTTTGCACTTTATTTATGATCGCCAGTTAGTAAAACATAAACAAGCCGATCACAAGACATTTGCTTCTCCGAGTTTTTTATTTTACTGCCTGATTCACTTCAGGGCTGTTTGTGCAGTTCAACACCAGACTACATCGGCAGTTTGTATTAATGCAGCTGATATTGGAACAAATAACGATTCAAAATGTTATTAAAAAAATTATTTGCTAAATTTCTGTATTCAATATCTTATACTGGTGATGGATGTGAAATATGTAAAATACATAAAAGTCAACATCATGAGAGCATATGATGCAATATAAACATCATCATATAGTAATGAACTTGCTGAGGGTTTAGCATACCAGACTCCCGAATCCGGGTGAGACTATGGATGTTTATCTAGTAGAGAAAGTTGATTTCTGCTAATAGCTTTTCTTTAAAAAAGTAATACAAAATTAAAGTTAAAAAAGCAATCAGTTTTGGAAACATAATTGTATTTTTTTACTGACGTAACAATAATTTTTAAATAATTATCTTGTAATTTAGTCACATTGACCAACAAGCAATTTAAATAAACAAATAAAATTTGTGTTGATATTTTTCTTCCAATTTTGAGGTTATGTGCTTTAAATAATATTTCTCACATCATTTGTACCGCCTTGGTAAACATCTTCTGAAGGAAGATTATTTCAGGCAATTTTTATTTGATTTTATTGGAAGGGTTGCAGATTAGTTTTATATCAACACATGTCACATTTCTGTAAAGAAAGTATTTCTTATTGTGTAAATAAAAGTTCCCTATTGGGTAGAATATAAAGTTTATATTTTATAACCAATATGGCTTAGATCTACTCCTAAAATAAAACCTCTTCAAAATTGGAATTAAAATTGTTTTAGAGTATGAAATCAGCAGTTAATTTAAATAAGCCTAGCCAACATGGAAGTTCATAGGTGTTTTAGACCAAACAGCTGATTATTGCACAAACACCGATGATCTTCAATCAGCTGAGCTGTATATTTTAAAGGCACTAAGCATCTTTTCAAAACTATTTACATGTCTTAACCCTAGAACCGGCAGATCGCACGAAACGTGCGATCATGACAACACATTTGTAACGCGTGATTGTATTGAATATTTGTAAAAATCTTCCAATCTCAAAAAGACAAACACCATTGAAAAGGTAATGTTTCAAACTTTATTTTTTGTATTTACAATTTCTTTCTAAAACGTATATTTACATACGTAATCATCGTTGCAGTTTATTAGTTTTCTACAAATCAATCGGCGCCCGAAAATTCATACAAAACATAACGAAATAACTCAACTTTCGTCAATCTCTAAAACCCGCCCAGTAGGTTGTCTTAGTTAAACCTATGTACCCCTATGTATTCATCACAATTTCCCCTATCCAAAACTTTCATCCAATCAAAAATCGGACCAATAGTATTGAAGTTAGAAGGAGTTTTGTAGACCCTTGCAATTGGTCAGTTTTCCAACCAATAAACAGCGTTATTTATTTCACGTGAGATCTGTATGACCTCAATTGTTTTTTATAGATATTTTGGTATCTTTGTAAAGATAATTCTTCAAGCTAACTTCCCCTGTAAACCAAATTTGCTATATTTGAACAGTTTATTGTGTAGGACCGTGGGAAAGTGACTGCTAATACGGTCTCACCTAACGTTCAAATCTGTAGCGTAACGGACTTTTTCAACATAGGGAGACATACGAGAATGCGCGCGCATCTTGTACAGACGAGAGTTTACTATATTTTTTTAACTTTTGTTATTCAAATACTTCTAAGTCAAACACTTTTATGAAAAGATAATTTACAAGTATACAGTTCAGTTCTTTGATTTATTCTCTACACTTTGTTATAATATTTTATTTTTGGGCACAGCATATATTAGTAAATTACGTTTCTAACTTGGCATACTTTTGATAGCAGACTTGTAGTAAGAACATAAAATCTCGTGTTTTCAAAATAAGAAATTTGAAAATGTTAAATGTTTTTATACAGTTCTATTTAGAACTAAATTACGAAACTTTTTTACATTTATGGAAAAAATTACAAAAAATGTTTACTACTTTTTATGTAGACTTAAAGTTGAACTTTTATTTTTCGTAACTGAACATTTTTTGTTTTTTGAGCTAATAACTTTCTAAATTTTACATCTATAATTTTTTTACTGGCATATACAAATTCTTTGAACCTTTCTCTACAAAAAAGCTACGGAACACTTTTGGATTGGGGTTCATTTACTATTTTTGGCGAATTTTTGAATAAATGCTTGCACACGCCAAAAAATCTATTTTCGTTAACATTGCAGGTTCTAGGGTTAACTTAAAAAGTGTAAATTTCTGTATTTTCCCTACCAATTAGAGGCCATATCTTTTAACCCTAGAATCATAATCATTTGTTTGGTATGACACTAATCAGAATCATTTTTCTGTAAGGTTAAAAAATTGTATTTTGGCTAAAAAATTTATTTTTAGTTAAATTGTAGTAAATACAATAATTAATTTAACATTTTGAGATGTTTTGTAGTCTAAATTTTATTTGAAGATTATTTTACACCATTTTTCCTTAAAAGCCACAACAGTTATGTGTTATTTTGCCTTATAATTTTTATTTTTTTACTTTAAAAAATCTTTTAACAATTTTGGTTTGAAAATTTCACTCCTCTGTAGGCCCGCTCGACGTTTCTATCCTCATACAAGATGGCCGACCTAGCTTCAATTCCCACAATTTACTGGCTTATGGCATGACCAGTCTATTTAATTCTGTGGTTGCTGGTTGAGACAGGCAGTGACAAATTTGAACATGTCAGCTTTCAGAGCATTTACAGTGAGGTTGTGTTTACCATGAATATCCACTTATTCTAATAAAGTGTTAATTCAAAATTATAAAAAATACATTTTGTGTAATGCTTAAAACAATGTACCAATTCACTATTACTAATCCTAATCATTCGTCTCACAGACTACGGCATGAAAACAAAACGGTATTACTTCAAAATACAAGATCATTCTGTGCTGAATTGAGGCAGGGGGAGGATTAGAATGGGGGTAGACCATGCCTACTGCATTCCAACACAGATAAACACGAATTTCGGTGAACTTGCGTCGTCTATCAGACGAATGATTATGATTCTGGGGTTAAATTGATAATAATACTTTAAGACAGTGAGGCACATTTTTCTTGTAATTTTACTCAACCGTTCACATTATTTATAGATTTTCCATATTACAAAATATAATAGATTTTACAAATTATATTTAATTTCACTTTAGGTCTGGCAGTTGATTATAAAATATAAATATGTATAATGTGGTACTGAACCAATGATTTTGGTACAGAGATTAAAAATATTTAATCACATACATTTCTGTAAACCAATACCCTTGTTTAAAATAAATATTATTTAAATAATAGGTAATGGTATAATAAAACATTTTATAGTAAGGAGCAACGAAGAAGTCGAGAGCTGAGGTCACAGCTTGAACATAATAGTGCTGCTCGCTAACATAAGATTGACCCGTAAAATCCTTATTAATACATTTCTAAATTTAATATAATGTTTCCAATAAATAATTTTAAAATTTACATAAAGCTGGATCACTTAAGACTGGCTGAAAAGACACATTTTTTTAAAGTAAGATTTTCTTGCCTAATGTATTCTTTAGTTAATTTATTAGGTGGTAGTTGAAACAGCAAGATGTTTCTTGGCAATACAAATTGCCTTGGACTACACCTAAGATTGACGATTCAGAGCCGTCATGCTATTGGTCCAACTGAACGGACTTATGTGTACTTCAGTATAAGTATTATTGTGTATGTATAATTATTTCACAGACCACCTAGTCCTCTAAAAGTGCATCATTTTTTTGTGTGGAAAATACATAAGCTACATTGTAGATAAAACTAAATATAAACTATTAAGAACTGTAATTTGTACTCCTATATTTTATATTAGTAAATAAACATTCCATTGTATAATTAAAAATATTTATAAAACCAATATGTTTATTAATTTCCTTTAATTTAGATTAGTTCATTAAATTCAGGAAAAAAACAAATAAAACTAGATATTCCACAATTTAAATAGTATACTACACATTTTTAAATGTATATATTTCACTTATAATAAAAAATATACCAAATATTCTCTTTGCAACTTTACAAAAGTCTACATGTCAAATTAAAATATTCCTTTTAGTTCGGCCTACATTCGCAAATAGATTTTGAAGTTCCTATTTACTCCCATAAGTGAAGCATTAAACAAATTTGTTCACTTCTTTCTTTATTTTTGAGTTATAAAATGTTTCAAAAAATTTAACGTATTAGGTGATTAATAACAGTTTTGAGCAAGCTCAATACAGTGTACAAAGCAGTAATGAATTTTTCATTCTGCAACCATATTTTGGCCATATTAAAAAATTGGTCGTATCAAATATTTTCAGAAAAAATTTGGAATATTTATCTAGGGACGCGGGAGCGTGCCGCCCGCCGAGAAAATCAAGAACGTGAAGGCGACCAAGAACACTGTTAATGCGACAGAACAAGTACGGGTTTTCACCCTCCCCTACCTCGACCCCCTGTGGGTCAATGATGTTGATTTTTCGTACACCAATTCTCAAGGGGCCCCTGAGGATGTGTACCAAATTTTAATTTTAGGGACCATCAGATCACGGAGCTATGGAAGTATTAAAATCGTTATTTTTTAAGTTTTTCTACTTCTTGTTCTTTGACAGGGCTACTGCCTCACAAACGTAACGGATCGAGCTTAGATTTTGCACACACATTCGTTATGTTCCAACGAAGTGCCTTTTGTGCAATTTGCCCCCCCCCCTCCAAAAGGGGGGTACGGTTTCCCCCTTTTTACTAGATGGGGGGTCACTGGTATTGATTTTTCGTATACCCATTTTCGAAGTGCTCCTGAGGACGTGTACCAAATTTTAACTCTTGGGATCATCAGATGTCAAAGTTATGAATGTTTGAAAGTCGCTATTTAAAAAATGTTTCTACTTCTTGTTTTCGACGGGGTTACAGCCTCACAGAAATAACGGATCGAGTTAGATTTTGCACACACATTCGATATGCTCGAAGGAACTGCATTTTGTGCAATTTAAACTCCATCCGCTCTAAAATGGGCGGTTAGTTTTTAGGGGTTGGTTAGAAAGGGTCAAGATTTTGTCAGAGTTATTCAGTGGGGGGAGGGGCATGAGAAAGTGGTCAAAATATACACCCGATAGACTCAGTTCAGTAGAAGGCGAGTTATTTACTGTTTCAAAAAATGATTACAGAATGGTTTATTATTTCTTAAAAATGTTTTTTGTTCATAATTCAAAAATACTCAGTTAATTCAATTCAGTTGAACTATTTTTTACTTATTCTAAATTCAAAAACACTAGGCCTATTTGTTAAATTTTAATAAAACAACTGATTTATTTCACACATCATCTGTAATACTTGAACAAAACTAAGCATAGATTATACTTTGGGGTTGTGTTTACAAATTCAATCATTATAATTTCTTGTGAAGTTGATATTTTTAAAATATGACTTAGAACGAATGTGTGCTATAATACGTTATAAGATTTGCTTTGAGGTTATAAACTGTGTATAAATACAACCTTTTGTCATCAATATATTTGTTTATAAAAATTTAAGAAGTACCTATTCGTTTAGCTTCGGAAACATTCGTATAACATATATAAACATATTTAATTATTATTTTTTCATTATATTATTAACAACTTCTAAATCATTTAATCTATCAATATGAAATAAAAAGCAATTAAAAGATAATACTTTTATCTTTCTTTAAATATATAATGTTAACTAAAACATTTTAACAAATAGGCCTACAGTTGTATAATCTTTGTAGTTGTACACTTTTATCGAGTTAAAAATCCCTGTCGGCATAGTTAGGTAACTGTCGTGACCAAGTTGTTAAAGTACACACACATTAGAATACAATATTGTCTTTTATTTCAAAAATGTAAACTTGAATGGTTGCTAAGCAACAAACAAAACTTGAAAGTCCTGAACATTATTGTAATAGAAACAGCTGATTATAGAAAATAGCAGATACCCATACAACACATCTTAATATAAACATAGATCATAACATTCTCCCTCGCTTATTTGGAAGAAAAATACAACTACTTTGAAAGAATATAGTCTTTAAACCAAGGCGGCTGTCGCCGTTCTCGAACTGGTCTTGGGGGAGCGGTCGGGTAGATTTACTTCTAGAGGCTGGTCTGGTTCTTTATGTTCGGGATGTGCTGGAGGTTTGTTCAGAATCCTTGGTACATCATAAGATCGTTCAGGTTCAAATGTTACTGTCTTTTATTTATAACTAGAGTTTGTCTGAGCTGGTTGATGTGTCTTTTGATATTTCTTCCACTGCCCAGTGTCACAATGTAGTGTCTTTTACCTAGCTTCTTTATCAGTCCAAACTGCCATACTTGTCTGTTGTTGCTGAATATTTGAACTTGTACTCTCTCCCCCTTCTTGAATTGAACGGACGGGTTTTGAAACTGGTAGGTAGCTTATTTTGAGGCTTTGGTAAGGGAAAATTGCATCTAGTCGGATTCTTAGTTTTCTGTTTAGGTACAATTCAGCAGGTGTCTGGTTACTAGCTAATGGAGTAGCTCTGTAGCGGAATAAGATTCTTCGCACTTTTTCAGTCAGTGTTCCGGGTTCTTCATAAGCTGATTTCAGTTTGTTTTTAAAGTTTGGACGTTGCGTTCGGCAAGACCATTCGTTGCTGGATGTCCAGGGGCAATAAACTTTTGGAAAATTCCGTTATTCTTGGAATAAGTTCTGAACTCTTCACTCGTAAAGATTGTTGCATTGTCTGAAATACATTCTTTTGGATATCCATGTGTTGTGAATATCTTGTTCAGGAGCTTGATTGTGTTTGAAGATGTGGGTGCTTCCTTTAAAACTTTGATTTCAGCCCATTTCGATTTTGCGTCAATACAAACAAGAACATAGGATTTTCAAAAGGGCCTGTGTAGTCTATGTGTATTCGGTCCCAATTGTTTTCAGGTAGGTTCCATGGATGTACTGGTACTTTAGGAGGGCTTGATTTCACTAGTGCGCAACTTTTACACTCCTTTACAAGTCTTTCAATTTCTCCATCAATTCCTGGCCAATAAACGTAGCGTCGAGCTAGTTGTTTCATCTTAGTTATACCCAAGTGGGTTTCATGAAGTTCACTGAGAACTTCAGAGCGTAAAGTTGGCGGAATTACGATTCTATCTTTTCAAAACAAAATACCATCAAGTAAGGTGTATTCTGAGTCTATAGAGTTGTTTTTCAGGTTTTGGCATATTTCATTCATATCCTTGTTTTTTGCAGTTTCTTGTAGGTCATAGTCAGACAGTTGTTGAAGACATGCTCGAAGGTTTTGTATGCACTCATCAAATGTATTTCCATGAACGATGATATCATCAAAGTATGCTTCAGTTTCCTGTAGGCCCATAATAACTTGAGAAATAATACGGTTGAATTCAGCTGGTGCAGTTTTTATCCCAAAACTGAGCCTGTGAATCCTGTATGTACCTCTGTGTGTCGAAATTGTTTGAATCTTACTACCGTCTTCATCAACTTGAATATGTAAATAAGCTTTAAATGATCAAGCTTACAAAAGTACTTGGAATTCTGAAGACTGTTGAGTACGTCATCGATGCGACGTATGGGGTAGTTTGCATGTACCAACCTGTCGTTAACCCCACATTTGTAGTCAACGCACAGGCTGATCCCACCGTTAGTTTTAGGAATAACAACCAGAGGTGATCCCCAATCCGATGCTGTAACTTTCGATATGATTCCTTCTGCTTCAAGTGTATCCAATTCACTTTATACTTGTTCTCGCAGGGCATATGGAATCTCTTTCCCATGTAAAGATTGGTTTCGCATTGTTACGTAGTTGTAAGGATACTTTGAAATTTGGGACGCAACCTACTTGTTCTTCGAAAATCGGAGCGAAATTGCTTAGAACTTCGTTTACTGATTCTATGCTGTGAATAGGAAAGTGATTTGAAGGTTGCTTGAACATTTCGTCATGTACATAACGAAGCTCGATTTCTAATCCTCGAATCCACTGTCTGCCTAAAAGAGCATCGTGTCCTGCAGGTACAATGTGTAGTTCACCGTTGATTTGTTTACCATTGTAAGTAACAGTCACGGATACCTTTCCGACAGGCTTAATTATGTTACCTGTGTAAGATCGAAAACAAACTTTGGAACTTTCTATGGGTAAACCTAGCTTTAGTTTGTTGTAATCACTTTCTGAGAGTAGTGAAAACTTTGCACCGGAATCAACTTCAAAACGTTGGTTCCTGCCATTTAATTTAACATCAATCAAGTATTTGTCAAGTTCAGGAGTCATTTCAAATAAGTCGATAATGTCATGATTCACGTGATGAATGCCATAGGTTGGGTCTGGGATAGTTTGATCGAACCGTAAAGTTCGACTTTCAGTAGGCCTATTGAAACATGGTTCAACTGAATCTACTTTTGAGTTTTTGAACAAACTCTTGATACATGTCCTTTCCTTTTACAGATGTTGCATGAGAGCTTATTGAAGTCTACTTTACATATACTTGCTTTGTGATTGTTGTTACCACATCGTAAAATCGGTTTTCAATTCCCAAAGCCTTGAAGTCAACGTATCGTTTTCTGGTATTGGATCTAGGCCTATTGTCAGTAGATCTGCTTACGGAGTTGAATCGTCTGTTTCCTCTTGAACGAGCTCTGGAATTTCTCGAACTGCTGGAAATGGCATTAGTAGTCTCGCTAAAAGTGAAATTGTTTGAACTTGATGTCTGATTGGGCTTAGAAAGTTCTTTGCTATCAATTTTTGATGCTTCTAGAGCAATCGCCTTGTTAAGTATATCATTGAAACTAGACCACTGACGGTTGTACCAATCTTACTAAAAGATAATTAAGGGAACGGAAGCAATACTGGGCCACATAGATTGGTACTGTTCAAAACTTACCTTTAAAAATTTAAATATCACCAAACGTAGGAATGTTTCAGTTGATTACTCACAATTCACTAGATACCTAGAGGTTAACTCAATAAACCATAGAACTAGATTCAATTTCAGGTTTATTAACCAAAGTTAAGTAAAAAAGTTTATATGCCCTTAAATAAAAAAAGAAATTATTTATACGCCCTTAGTACAAGAAAAACTTCAGATTAAAAGAACACATATATATTTAATTAAATTGAATTTTAAAAACCCTTCCCAAAAATAAAAATTAAAAACCCTCCCTTTTAATAATGATTACAGAAATTATACAAAAAGGTTAGACAAGATTACAAAAAAATTAACATGAAATACCATGGATTTGTTTAAAGATAAAAATATTTATGTCGTTGGCCAACTCTAAAGCTAAGTATAAATAATTAAATAATAAAAAATTAATTATGAGACGTCTCTCTATAAAAAAAGGTATATAATTTTCTAATATATACAGCCCTTAGGGCTAAGGTCCGAAATATGCTATAGCTGCACCTCCCAAAAATTATTAAATACAAAAAACATGTCCTATATACTATTCATTTACACAAAAATACAATTACAAATACAGCCTATTCAAAATTCATTTAAAAAAAAAGTCCACTGCAGATTTTTGGTAGTTACAAAATATTTCAGTTCATAATTGTTTATGGTAAAGCACTGTCGCCGAAAAGTATCTATAAAGTATCTATGCTGGATGTAGGATGTTGGCTTATTCAGCAAGTTACAAGCTGTAGTTGGATTTATAGCATAATGGTTGAAATTGAGTACAGAACTTGAACCAGTGTAAAACTGCATCAAACAAAATAACAATCCTTTTTTTAGAATGTAATTAGCCAAAATAAACAAGCATAGTACAGATAGTTTTCCTTTTAAGTTAGCCTTCATAATATTGGTAGCACAAGGTGACAAATAGCTACTTTAAAAGATTCCAAAAGTTACTACTGAACTTGTCATGTTACTCTTGAATGTTTCTACATGCAGCAAAAGCACATGGTGAACTCAAAATGTTCTAGACTGGTAAAATTAAATATATCAAGATATAAAACTGGATATAACCACTTTAAAGTTCAAGATTTTAGTTTAAACTGATTTAAAGTTGTACAGAAAAACTGTATAGGCTAGTCTTTTGTTTAAAATAGGCTAAGATATGGTAAATGCATAACATAGCATAACCTTTAAAATTTTTAGGCTGTAAAAGTTAAAGTTTAAACTTAGGCTATAAAAAAAGAAATACATAGGTTTTGAATAACTGTATGAATTTGAAAAGTTATTTACAAAGCAAAAGGGTGGAACTAACTTTATAAAATTTTTACAAAGAGTACATTTTATAACTAACAAAAGTAAGGCTAAAACATTTCCATTCCTGGCATCCAGAAGCAAAGGCTTATAACAAAGACATATCAATTTGCCTTGCTTATAACTCGCGACTAAATAAAAAGGAAAAGCCACGACATTGTTAACTATATTATGCAGATATTACAAGGTGGTCCTTCCTGTAGTAGAACTAATGGCCGACCTTCTTCTCGAATGTTCTATTACTTAGCGAAATTAACGGACTAGAGATATACGTCAGCAAGTATTAAACCCCATAAATAAAGACAAGGACGCTTACTATAAAATTTAGAATGAAATTCATTCCACCAATAAGACACATCCAAAGTCCACTCATTGTAGAAAATTACTGTGTCTCTAAAACCATTGAATGTA
>JAGFPH010000221.1:485686-524121 GCA_018207615.1 Philaenus spumarius | reverse complement strand
TACATTCAATGGTTTTAGAGACACAGTAATTTTCTACAATGAGTGGATTTAGTCTCGTGAAATTGTTCGAAGTGTGTTCACCGAAATGTCGGTTCCGCCGAGAAACTGTTTCATGTGTCGCAAAACACTCAGTGAATTATGTTGGCCGTGTTCGGTACTATACAAAATAAAATGTGAAAATATTATGAAACATTCGTATTTCTCGTGAAATTGTTCGAAGTGTGTTCGCCGAAATGTTGGCTCCGCAGAAAAACTGTTTCATATGTCGCGAAACACTCAGTGAAGGGACAGTGGTAGTTGTAAAAAAACGCGGTATTCAGACGCTTATTGAAGTGAGTGAGAAACGTGGGCTTGTCGAGAACAAAGTTTTTTTGAGTACTTTGAATGAAGTTACCGTACATGACGCATGTAGAAAGAGATACACCGTTAAAAGTAATATTGCAGCATCTGTCCATCGTGGGGGGGATACAGTTCATACAGATTCGAGTTCACGGAGGGATCGAGGCTGCTTAGCCTCAGGCTCCAGACATCATTTAATCGGGGATATTTGCTTTCTCTGTGCTGAAAAAATCACTGAGGAGTTTTTCAAGGCCCAGCAGAAATTGTCCCTTTTACGGCGTAATGTTGTGCGCCAAGTAGAGACACTGAGTTTCAAGGATTCGATTTTAGAAATAGCTGCAAATGCGGGTGAATGGGGACAAAAGATTATACAGCGTCTTTCATGTATAAGTGATCTGGTTGCTGCGGAAGGCAGATACCAACTGAAGTGCTACGAGAAGTTGTATAACAACAATCGGCGTTCAGGTGGAGGTAAGAGAGGGCGTCCTGAAACAACTCACCTTGCTGAGGGTATGGAGCGCATCTACGAATATTTGGCGGAAAATCGAGAGGAATGTCAGTGATTATAAGCCTGATCGCAAAAGTGTTGAACTTCACCTGAAAAGGCGATATGGTGAAAAGATCATGTTTTCTAAGATTGGTCAAGGCCGCAGCACAATCCTAACTTTTGTTGACACTGAGCAAACAATTCTTTACAATAATTGGTACGAAGAAAGAAAGAAAAACCCTGCAGAAGAGCGACTGAGAGTGGTGAAGGCTGCAGCACAGATAGTCCTGCAAGACATTCGCTCTTAAATATTTGACACCACCCAGTATCCTCCATCAGATGACTTCATGAAAGACGCGTATGATTGTGTTCCCGAGACTTTAAAAGTGTTCCTTGAAACAGTTCTTCTAAAACACAAACGCTACTCTCTCGACCGCTGGAAGAAGAAGTGTGTCGCATTTGCTCACGCAATCATGACAGCAGTAAGGCCCAAATCTTTCCTCTCCTCAGTTCAGATAAGCTTTTGTGTTTACTTATACAGAAAGTTTGGGTCAATACATCTTGTTAACCTCTGTTACGCTATGGGGTTTTCGTGCAGTTACAAGGAGGCAATGCGTGTAGAAAGTTCTGCTATCCTGCGGGGAGAATTGTCACAACTCATTGAAAAAGGAGCATTCATGCAATTTGTCTGGGACAATGCTGACGTCAACCTGAAAACACTGGAAGGCAAGAATACATTCCATGAAATGGGTGGTATCATGATAAACACACCACATTCTTCAGTCCTCCCTGACAAAAGCATACCGCGTTTAACCTATGTTTCTGCAGAATCACTGAGTTCACACACTGTCTCAGAACTCAAGCATTCCACTTTGAAAAAGAACGCAGGCTTGTCAGGTATTTCAATTGTCGATTTAAACATGGCTAGATGTTCAATGAGTACTGTGGTGAATTTAAACAATAAGAAACACTAAAGCCCCAACCACAAGTTCGGTGAATAAAACTACACAAATAAACTGAAACACATTTATTGATAGAGCTATTCTAGTTCCCTGATGTACATTTCAGTAACCAAGTTACCATCAATGAAATTCTTCCTACAATCCCTGACCTGCTCTGGTTGTTTGGAAAATGTAAAAACACGCCAAGTATTCCTGGTTGGAATGGTTTTATGGAACACGTGACTGAGAATCTGCCTTACAAACGCTCTAAAATTGTGTTTCTTCCATTTATTCACCCTCCCCCCCCCCACAGAGTACGACACTGTACTTACTTCTCTCCTTGAGGCCAGTGATAGAACCGCTGATCACTGTCAAAAGACTTGTTTTGTCACGTATGACCAACCATTGTACATGAAAGCACGGGACATTGTGGAGAGCGGCCAACATGAACAGCTCAGAAGTTTGGTGGTGAGGCTAGGGGTATTCCACTTCTGATGTCATTTATGAGGGCCATTGGTGCCATAATGGCAGGGAGTGGACTCAAAGAACTCCTTACAACTATTTTTGCCGAGAACAGTGTGGACAAAATTCTGAATGGCCATGCCTACTCGAGAGCTGTGCGAGCTCACATGCTGACAAACCTTGCATTAGCCAGCCTGATCTTGAACGACGAAGTGCACTTTTTGGAGGAGGAACGAAGAGAAATTGAAAATTTGCTCGATGAAAGGGAGAGAAGTATGATACTACATACCACAGAAAATGAAATTGTAAAATTCTGGGGGCAAAATTTAAAAGTGCGTTGGATGAACTGGATAGACGGGGTCCAACATCAAAACTCTGGGCGCAGTACTGCCGCATGACAACACTGATGAAGAAATTTATACAAGCAGAGAGGATGGGAGACTGGGACCTCCACCTGGAAACAATCAAAAACATGCTCCCATTCTTCCCCTCCGCAGGTCACTTTCTGTACGCTAAAAGTGCCCGTCTGTACCTGCAGGACATGAACAACATACAGCAAAGAATGGATTCAAAAGAGTTTCAATTATTCACTCAGGGAGGAGAGTTCGCAATTCGCCGATCACACAAATTTTGGTCAGGCTTATGTACAGATTTAACAATTGAACAGGTGCTGATGAGGTCAATGAAGACCCAGGGGGGCTTGACGCATGGACGAGGCCTCTCTAGCAGTGTTCTTGCCCGTTGGACTGGAGGAATGGTGTACATGCTCAACATCTGTGAGGGCCTTGAATGCTTTTGGGACGTTTCCTGTAACACCACTGAGCAACATATTGACATGAGACAAGCTCGTATTGAACGAGATACTGCTGATATGGAGAAATTGAAAACCTGGTTCGATGTCCACCCACCATTTCCACACTGTGAAAGATCGTATCCATCAGCAGTGGAATCGTTGGAGGCCCTGAGGTGAATTGTCACATGGCTCAAGAATTAGGCACTGATGGGGTCAAAGAAATTGTTGGAAAGTCGTTTGGGAACATCGGATTTAAACGAAAAGACAAAGTCCAAACCCATTCAGCAGTCACCATAAAAATGCAAAACAAGCAGGTTGAAATTTATCCTTTAATAATTTTCCAGAGGCTCTGCATCACAAAACAGTCTGATGATGACTTAAAGGAGCATTTCAAATATGAGTTAGCTCCCTACCCAATAGCTCTGTTCTGCGAAGAGGGGATGCGCAAAGGTACAAAGTCCAGCTTTTACGCAGCCTTCACTCCACTCCCTGAGAACATATTAATAACAGATGCCACAACGTTTGTTGTAGTTGATGGAGAATACTTGCTTCACAAAGTCGTGTGGCACCGCGATGACCAAAGCTGCTGAAAGATTGCGTCGATATGTATCCTCTTCTTGTTGCGATATCATTTTCGAGGAGTCTACACTCATCAAAGTGCCTCAAGAGAAACTCCTCTCCAACGAAAAAAACAAGCGGCGCCTGATCGAGTTCCTCCGCAGCGGAATGGAAAACCAGGGGATTACCACCAAACAAGCAGCAGAGGATGCTGACTGCTTAATTGTGCAGACAGCCCTGGATAAGAGAACATCATATGAAATGGTCATCATCATTGGAGAAGATGTGGATCTACTGGTTCTCTTAAATGGATTGGGCTCAAACATTGACAGCGTGTTCTTCCAGAAAAGTTGCAGGGGTGAGGCTGGTTGTCAACAGTTCACATCTGCGACTTTCAATCGAGGTGACTTGCCACTCTGCCCTGGATTTGAAATGTTCCTCCACGCATTTACCGGCTGTGAAACCACCGCTGCCCTTTTCTGGCAAGTCAAAATGAAAATGATAGCTGTCTTCCAGAAAAATAAACATCTTGTGGAAGAGGCCAAGAAATTCCTGCAGCCTGATGCCACCCACGAAGAAATAGAGTCAGCTGGGAGAGTGCCTGGTGGCCCTTTATGGAGGAAATTCTGAAGATGATCTCCACACCCTCCGATATGATTTATTCGTAAGAAGTGCTGCCAACGCAAAGGTCCATCTGGCTCGTCTGCCCCCAACCAAAGAAGCTGCTGCTCAACACAGCTATAGCACGTACCACCAGGTGCAAAAATGGTTGGGGGTAGATAGGGACCCATCCAACTGGGGCTGGAGTAGGAGCAAACACGGGCTTTTTCCCTTATCAAACACTGCAGACTCTGCCCCACAAACTCTACTTAAATTCCTGTCTTGTAAATGCCGCAAGGGATGCGCGGGAAGCAATAAGCAGGGCTGAAGTGCTCTGCTTTGTGCAAGTTTTGTCGAGGCAAGACTTGTATGAACGTCGTCCCAGTTGAAATCGACGACACTGACGACGAGGAAGACCTAGACAGCCCCATAGGCCTACCTATCACCTTCTCATCCCAAGAATCAGCACTACACGAGGACGAACCTGGGCCTTCCAAAAGATTCCATTTTTAATCAAGATGAAGTTCAATGACGCGTCAAAGATAGGTAAGGCCAACGTCATTTATTTTAGTTTGTTTTAGTTAATTATTATTATTATTACGTTAGTTTATTTATATATTGGATGAGTACGTACATACGTTTTTTTTTACTAATAATATGTGTAATAACTATGAATAACTATGGCAATTAAATGTTGTATTCACTCATGCTCCGATCTCTCCCTCCCCCGATTTAACCCATTTTTGTTTTTCTAAGATAACGAGATACCTATTTGGCCTACAGGCTTCGTTCTGGGCTTAAACGAAAGCTAAATATTTTCTCTACAACTTCATATCTAATAAATTTTCTCGTAGATTGAGTATTACAGACAATATTTATCCTGACAGACGACAAAAACTGAAATTTTGCACTTTTTGAAAAAAAAAATACAATTTTTGAGGTCCTGTATTTTGGGATTTATTGGACCTAAAGAATTTGGGTTGGGCTCAAATTGTAGGAAATTTTCACAGCTTCAAAAAAGGAAAGAGTGACTTTTTCCGTAGGAAGCACCCTTTTAGGAGTTTCGAGCCAAAAACTGAAATCAGTGGGAAAATTTCGAGGTTTTTCGAGCCCCACGAAGTTAGCACAAATCTTTCGAAGCTGCAAACTTGGTTTTACACTACTGGTAGATACCCTAATAACATACCAAAAAATCAGAAACATGCGAATTTATCCGATGTTGGATGTCTTAAGTCAGTGGTCTAAACTAGAAAGATTAGATTGTAAAATTTTTTCTCTAAGCCAATCGTCTCGAAGACCACAAATGAACTGGGTTCGTAAAAATACATCTGAGATTGAATTTGTTTTGCCACATTCGCATTTTACTGTAAATTCACAGTCAGCTAAGTCTCGCTGAAGTGAGGCTCCAAAATCCAAAATTGATTGGCCATTCTTTTGATAAATGTTTAGACAGTAGTGTTGAGAAACAACTACATTTTTCATGGGAACAAGCATCTGTGTTAGAACCTTGATAATATCATCGTAAGTTAAGTTTTTGATTGGTTTCTCTGGGCCTAGAAAAGCTGATAGGGCATTGTAATGTACTGACCCAATAGATACACACAACAGTTGATCAATACTTTCCTTTTTAGTTAACCCTTTCATTGTATAGTAATTTTCAAAACGTTCTATGTAACGTTCACGATTAGGTTCAAAATGTTCAAATGGAAAAATGTTTATACAACTTACCGATCCTTCAGGTTTTTCTTGCTTTGCATAATGTGTAAAAAGTTGTTGAAACTGTTGTTGCTGTTGTTTTTGAAAAACTGCTAAGAACTCCTTGAATTGCGTAGCATCCATTTTAAAATAGGCTTGTACGATTTGTAGGCCTGATTGGGTAATTCAATGGGTAACAAATTGAAACTGTTTGAATTGTAGTTATTTGAAAAAAAAGTAAATTAAGCTACATAAGTGTTTATCTCGTCGCCAAAAAGTATCGTGACCAAGTTGTTAAAGTACACACACATTAGAATCAGGGGTTTACTCGTAATTTTTCCAGTACCGGAACGCTGCCGGAAGTAACGGATAGCGAGTCTGGAAATTTTTTTGAAATATCCACTTCTAAAACCTACTTTACATATCTTTGGTGAGTTTAAGGGTGCAGATAATATGCTTACTTTTATAAGAAAAGTACACATGAATATGTAACTATTTTTGTAAGTTTATATAGGACATAGCAAATTTTAGAGACACGCTATTTTAAGCAAAAACTTGGCAAAATGTCTCTTATTTAGTCAATAGCCTTTATAAGAAATTAAAATCCTCGGTAAAAGACGGTAAACCTAAACACATTTTAATTTTTTAAATAAGAAAGTAACATTTTAATTATTATTATTATTCACGGGTCTGCTCCAGTAAAAAAAACGTAAGCAACCGGCGACTCAAGTTCTTCACCCTATAGCCGTATATAGAGAGTGCAATTTCTTGTAGCTGAACGCTTTGAAATTTCCTCATTTAAATCCATTTTTTTGTAATTGAGTGCTGAATGAAAAATTTTGTGCTTAAAAAATGTCAATTACGTGACAAATGAAAGGGATTTAAAAAATATATGAAACGCAAAACGGATGCGTATTGTGACTGTGATTAAAATGATTCCTTGTAAACAATTTTATGATAAAATATAAACGAAATGAATGGTTTTTAATTTAACATTGCTTTTACGGGATGAAAATTCCACTACAGCAGACCCTTAAATAGTATTACTTTTATGCAGCGCTTTAAATAAAACGAGGTCCAAACTTGGAAAAATAATATTTAGAAATAAGGATGTCTTATCTCTACTACTCGGCAATCAGCATTGCTCCGTTTCATTATAAGTCTTGCGAGTAAAATCCAGCCATTTTTTGTATGTATTCCGTGTTGTGCTCTCACTTAGGATGTTTATTTTTTTAATTAATGAATCGTGAAATTAAATAAGTATTTAATAAGTATTAATCGTTATTCGATAAGTATTAATCACTAAATGTGGTCCAAATTATATCATGTTCGGTATTATTGTGAATACAATAATCTCATCAACATGTTATAAACTTTTTCATGCCGAAAAATTTAATAATATAAAAGATTATGCATCACTGTTATTAAATTTTCGGCCGCCTCGACTCTGATCACCGGTCTCTTATTTTTAATCATTCACAACGATTGCCGAACATCAAAGGCGTGCCGCAAGGCTGGCAAAAGGGTGTCTGGTGTTCCCAAGTTGTCAAAATTTCGATTCCGAGCTGAGGGAGAATGTAGGAGACTTTACTGTAGTTGCCTCGCATAGTCGCAACGCACTGTAGTGTGGAGATATGTTTTCGATTGACGATTAGCGGACGTAAAATTCTGAACCGAGTGTTGAATGAGTGTGATTGAGGGAGCGAATGGTCTAGTGCAACGTTAAAACAAAAAGTAAAAAAATAATAAAAAGCAGTACCGGAACGGCGTTCCTGAACATTATTGTAATAGAAACAGCTGATTATAGGAAATAGCAGATACACGTACAACACATCTGAATTTATAAACATAGATCATAACAGTAACCCTAGATGAAGTCTGTTGTTTATAAGAAAAATATATGAGATGGGCAGAAAAATAAACCATGTTCCGAGGGTTACTAAAAAAAAACAAATAACCTCCTTAAAATGAAGTGGTTTGCCAACTTAAAAATTAGCCTTACAAATAGTTATTTACTTTCTGGTTGACATCAACGTTCTACTATGCGATAAGTGTAGTAAATGGCTGAGATAAGAGGAATGACACTTTAATTGTGCCTCCATTTTTATATAACATAAATTTTAACGGGTCAGAAATTAGAAATAATAAAGAATAAAAAGTGTTTTAGTTTTTTCCGGCAAATTATAAACAAAATGTAAAAATATATTAAAATATTTTCATAAAAAATTCATCAAGAAAACTTCAGGATTTATTATTTATATTTCACTTCAAGTAGCAAATATTAAAAATTATTTCTTTTAATAATAAAATATTTCGTTATTGATACCTAAAATTAATTTTATCTAAAGAATTAACAAACGCTTGGAAAAATAGTATATACAACTACAACCTCCACGAAGTCCTGCTGGATGGAGATAAAGTAATTTTATTGCAATATCTCGTATTGATGCAGTTTTCCCTCTTTCTCCTTCATGCAAAAAAATGTGATATGTCCCAAAAAACAACCCTGTTGTAAAAATTTGCCCGCAAGAAAACCTCCGACTCCGAAAAAAGAATTGATATGAATGTAATCCCGCCAAAGGAGCATGTTCAGTGCTTCGCGCCTCGTTCTTGATGAGCACATAGAAACCTGTGTAAAATAGTTAATTTTTTTCATCGCTGATTTGATTGACGGACGGCTTCAAAATTCTTTCAACGCTGTTTGGCAGGGAGCTATTATAACGGAAATTAACTAATTTTATCTATGTGCACATCAAGACCGAGGCGCCAAGCACTGAGAACATGCTCCTTTGGCGGGATTTCATTCATATCAATTCCTTTTTCGGCTGTGGAGGTTTTCTTGATAGCAAATTTTTACAACAGGGTTGTTTTTTGGGACATAAGGTTTACAATAACTGATTTGATACTTTGCTTTTTAACTGTTATGAATTTCTGCCCTTCAAATCAATCTCTACTTTTTCAACCTATATCTAATGGTCGGTGTTATCAGAAAAACCAACACAGAAGTGTTAGGTACCTAATACTCTTAGAACAATTTTTAGCTTTCCAAAATAGGAAAGTTAGGTATTGCAATTAGTCCGAAAATAAAATTTTAATATAAATGTTTTAAGGTCACTGAAGTATTTTTATACTACTTTTAAAAAGATGTACGTGTATACATTTTTTCACTGCATGAATAAAAGATGATATCAACTTCTTTGAAGAGCCAATTGAAGCCTAAAAATATGAATATGACCAGAAAGAAATTGATTATAATTGGTCCAGCTGATCTTAAACACCAGTTTTTATTTTGAATATCATACTTCGAGTTTGCGAGAAAAAAATTACTAATAATATTGTAACGATTTAATTCATTTGATAGTCATTTTTTATAAATATGGAAAATTGTTTTATTTTAAAAGACCTACATTAGGTTCTTATTCTGTATTATTATTACTGAGTTACATTTCTAAAACAAACTATTGATAATTGCTCAGTTTGTTATAACTATACAAACTTCTCCACATTGGAGAATATTTGAACAAATAAGCAAGTACTAGATAATATTTTAGTTTTTAATGAACGGTATAAGCTAAATATCTCATATTTAGGCAACTTTCATTTGCATTACGGTTCTTCTGCTAACGAAATGGAGGTTCAAATTTTAGTGGGTGTTCAGTAATCCCAATTGGTGCATGTGTGCCCCTAATGGTATTTTGAACTAGGGTCCTTTATCACCTAAAATTTTGATAATGAAACATTGAACCAATTTGATTTATAATTTTTAAGCCATTACAAACTTTGCACGAATATAGTAGCGTGTTTATAACAGAACGTGCGTTTGATTCGTTTAGATTTATTCATCAGAATCCCAGTTCATTCAATTGCACATTAATTTGAAGTGATAGAGGCCAAAAAGAATTAATTGTTAGTGTTATATTCTGGAGCTAAAAAAGTAAGAAGTTTTGTGTGTAGGCCTACATTATTTCAAATTGGTAAAACTTTATGAAAGGGGTATTCTGGAGCTAAAAAAGTAAGAAGTTTTGTATGTAGGCCTACATTATTTAAAATTGGTAAAAACTTTATGAAAGGGTTTCGCATACTTCTTGCATCTAGAATTGTGTATTGCTGTACTTATAAAATCAGAATAAGTTGTTGCTCATGTAACAATTAGGTATTGTTGTAGTAGGTCTACATTATTTTAAATTAGTAAAAGAAAGCAAAGGCACACTTCAAATATTTTTTTTTACATTTTTTAATTAAAAAAATTATAAATAATATTAATATTTTATTGGTAAGTTTTTCAAGGTAGACTTTATAGGTCACATTTTAAGTTGTAGTGATTTTGTTGTCCATTAATTTTGGCCATTAACAAACTTGTTCTACGCTAATCTGGTGTGATTTAGACAAGTATAAAAAAATTATGTTTTCAGTTTTTTGTCTATAACTCGGTTATACTTTGACCTACAGAAAAAATGCAAAAACCATGTGGTGTCATTGATAGGTAGTTTTACAGATATATTTTAAGCAGTTGCCTGGAAGTTTCAAAATTTAATTATTTTTGTATAGTTTGTCTTTTATGTTTTAAACATAATGACAAATTTCATGTTTTTAGATAAACTTTAAAAGTGTTAAACAATGTCTGTACATTAGTTTAAAGATTTGGTCTCGTAAAGATGGTGAATGATATTTGAAAATTGCGCTTATGGTAAGAAATAAAATCTACTATAATAAATAATTAGCATAGTATTTATGTAAACTGTTTGATTAGCACTGTTAACATTAACTTGCCGTTTCAGGTATAAATAGATTTTTATTACTTCTTTATTTTACATTAATAAGTTAGTTGACAAGTAACACAAAAATTAAAAAAAATACATTGTAATCATTTAATTAACTAACATTAAGATAATAATTAAGAATAAATAAATTAGCTTTAATTTAGCTAATTAGAATACAATCATTAGCTTTAAATAAATAGAATTGAATAAGTTAAAACACAAATGATTATTCTACAACTTTTTTTGGACGAGCTTCAATCTCCAACTCTGTCACAGCAGTTTCTAGTGTTGCAAACAATGTTGTAAGACCATTTAGAATCTCAGTATATTTTGAAATCAATTCATTAATATTATCAGTAACAGAATCTTGATTCTTCTTCGTTTCTAACGTGAGCATGGTTAAATGTGATAACTGTTTAGTTAAGTTTGAAATATTTTTCAATTGATCATTTTCCAATAAAGGAACTAATTCACTGACTCGATTCAACGATTGAACAACTCTTTGCAACTCATCTTCCATTGACAATATATACTCAATTTTAGCAATACTATCAATTACACAATCTTCATATAATGGATCTAATACTTTCTCCAAAAGATCTAACCGTTTAACAATGGAACCTAATTTGTCTCTCCCCGTCAACGCAGATGATGTAATCATGTTACTTTGGATTAAGGAATCTACAATAGGAGATTTTATCTCGATGACGTCAACATTTTGTCCATATATATTTTGTTCTAATGAGATGATTCTTTTTTCTAAACAATCAATTGGATCTTGAGGCATTTTGGATTTAATCTGAAAATTCAGTAAAACATTAATACACAGAGAATACTAATAGTATTTTTTGGACATTTAAGAAGTAGTACAGGGAAATAATCTATAATATGGGAAGATCCATTCATAAAATATTGATTAATATTACAAGAATTTTTGAAGTAAAATATCAAATATATTATTCAATAGACAATTTGTTTCAAAAATAAATTAAAAAATAATTAATTTACTAGCTTGGAATTGGTGAATTTTTGTTGGTAATAAATTTACAGTGATTATAGTAAAATATTATTTTTTTAGTGCAATAAAATACAAATATAAGTTATTTAAAAAAATTATTAATTAATAAATATATGTAAAGGAAGAAATATTTTATATAATTTCCACTAAGACCAACGGACTCCTTGGGTAAAAAACATATCTCGAGAAAATCCTTAGAAACGTTTTTGAAAAAATATTTATAAATATACAACTTCTAAAAACTTGCAGAAAACGAATTTTGCGGAAATTTTCACTAAGTTCAATGGACTCTTTGTGTAAAAAATCCTTTTACACAAAATCTCGAAGAAATCCTTGTTGTTTTCAAGAAAATATTTACAAATATACAATTTAAGAATATAAGATAAATTAAAATTTCTTGAAAAAGACATAGATTGTTGATTAAAAAATAAAACAACATTTTTGTTTCATCACTTCCAGTTTGTGGTGAAGAAAAATTGAAATTTTAATTCCATCTGAATTTTAAACATACTAAAAATCTAGAGAGTTAGGAAAGTAGGAACATTCTTGCTGACTTCTTATTTTCAACTATGATTGTTGGATATAAGTAGAATTATTGTTTAGTTTATTATTTGTAAAAAACGTTGTGTAAAATTAATGTTGCTAGCACACAACACAATAAAGCATTGCCTGAGTTAGATTTTTCTCTTTATGTCAAATGGAAAACAGTGAGTAAAAACGGATGAAAAAATCCATCATCAACAGTCAGATTCGAATCTATCACAATCCGAATGGTGTTACCGAAAATCTAGTATTCTACTATCTGAACTATCGCCCTCCCTGAATTGAATAGAACTAAAAATGGCTGACCAGTTAGGTTAAATCCTTGTAGGCAGCAACCCTGTTGAGGGTTTTCTACTGTGTTTCTTAAGTTTCTCAAACTTTATTGTTTGAAAAGCTTTACAATAGAACACATTACAGTTGCAGTCTTGTAATAAAAACGTGTAATAGGTGACTTCACTGAGCTGATTCTTTCATCCAGTTTTTAGTTTTTTTATACTGCTTCGTTATTAATCTATAACTTTAAGAAGTTGAGTGTAAGTTAATTTTTTTAGAACTCGTGCATTTTTGACATATCTTTTTAATATTTATAATTGAAAAAGTCATGCGAGTTCTAAATAACCTTTTGTATTTACTTGTGTTAAAGCAATTTGTTTTCAGCAAAAATATTGCTTGAAGAATATTAAGTTTTCTGATAATACCAGAAAGTTCAGAGTTTGAAAAGTCATACTTTACTTGACTACTCTCTCTCTAGGAGAGAATTTAATGCTAATTTTTACAGCTTTTATGAGATGATAGGGTAATACAATCGGAAATAATTATGAACCGATAACTGAACTGAACTTACAGATCAAGGTGTTAAAATAAGAATGTTTATGACATTTCAAGATGTTTGTACTTGGTAAATTAATATAAAAAAAGAAGGTTATATTATAATAAGTAACTATACTTCTTTAAACCTGTAGAAACTAAAGCAACACTGAGGAAGTAAGTCTGAGGTTGCAATAGTTTATGTTCTGACAAAAACGTCAGTAGGCCTACTCACATAATGAAAATGCATCTGAAGAGTGACACACAAGCATTATAATTATTTAAATATATTTTTCCTACAGCTACTTAACAAAGTGCGATTTTGCACACTCACAGCAATTCGCAAACTAAACTACATGTGTTAAGCATCAAGTAATTATACCTCTTTGTTTTACTTTTCTCGCACGGCGAGCGTAAAATAATACTTTGCTTAAAATAAATCAGCTGATGTAGGCTATGTTTTGAAAATTTTGGATTGTTGTGCTGCTCTTGGTGGCACACATGTGAACTACAATACTATGTGGAATATACAGATATACAGAACATTTGTGAACCAGATTGTACTGTAACATGTTTTGTTTAGTAAAACAGATCTTTTGTAAAACTAAAATACTAATTTAAAATGCAGCTGTAGGAAAAGAGAGCAAAGTAAACAGCTGATGTAGGCTATATTCTGAAAATTTTGATTGTTATGAAACTAACCTCTGTAAACACGTTTTGTTTAGTAAAACATCTTTTTTAAAACAGAAACTCTAATTAAAAATGTAGCTGTAGGAAAAACGTAGTGTGTATTATGGGTGCATAGTTTACTTAGTCACCCTCAATAAACTTAAACGTCAGGCATCAAATGTTTATTTCATGTGACAAACTCAACTTTGCACCCTAGATACACAAATAACTATTATCTATACACAGCTGAAGATAACCATTTTGTTTGTTAAGTGCATTATAAGAAACTTTGTATCCTATAGGGAATTTTGACATTGATTCCAATATTTCACTTGTTTTTATTGGATAAATTTGGTGTCTAGAGATTAAGTTGATGTTAATGTAACTTATCCTTATCTTTAAGGTAATTTACTTTTTTCAGTATTCTCATTGAATACACAATCCAGAAGGCTACACACGTATATATGATGTCTAGTGTAGCTTATTTTTGAAGTTTAGTCAGTAAAAAATTTAATAAAAGAAATTGGACAGGTGTAATATGTTTTCTTTAACAAATCTTTCAATAAAATTAAAGTTACCCAAGAATTATAAAATTCTAATTTAATTTATAAAAGAATACAAGCTAACTTAATATGAAAACTACTGCATAAGACACTAAGATTTTTGGCCTTTCAAACCTTTTTTACGTTATGTTTGTATTACCATAAGAGAAGTAACGAATATTAGGGGCATATTACACCGTCACCAAAGGTGCATATTACACTATCAAAGTTATTTGTCAAATATTTGGTCAAACTTTTATCAAAGATCTTTGATGAAATCTTTTCAACACTCTATGTCAATTTTGCCATCATATTATAAATATAAAAGGAAAGGAATATAATATATGAAAACTGAGAAACGTATATTTTCAGGTTAGGAGGTTACATAAAAAATGGTTACTATATTAATACTAGTACGCCCCCGTGAAAAATCACAGGCAGATTAATTAGTTACACAAGATATCCATCATGTAAACAAATACTATTTAAATACAACAGACTTTACCTAACAATGCTGACGAGAATTTTTAACTCCGTAAATGTGTACAATTATAAGGATTATAAAACTATTATTGGTTAAAATTTTGTATTTATATACATTATAATATATATAGAAAGAAAGATCAAAATATCGCATATATTATTTCTCAAGGCCATTTTTTTGTCAGTACGCCATAACTTCCTTAATACATCATCAAATTACATGAATGAGGCATCATTTTAAAGCTTTCCTTAACCGCTACACCGGAAAAATATACAAAATACAATTATACGAAAAAAAAAAACAAAAAAATAAATAAATAATCCAAAAGTTACAGTGATGTAAGATGAAGTAAGTTGTAGGGATATTTTCCTGGCGTTGGCAACACTGATAATATACAATTTAAACACATCTATTCTTTACTTCAACCCTCGCCTATGCCCATGACGACTAATTACGCTTTATGCGATACTAAATGTACGGTGTGTACTTTAATTAAGTGGGATTTAAGTAAGTTAGAATGCGAATGCTTCGCACGGGTCAGCTAGTTGTCTTATAATTGCTTTTTATTTCATATTGATTGATCAAAAGATTTAGAAGTTATTACGGTAATATTATAGTAAAGAAATTAATAATCGAATATGTTTATATGTTATACGAAGATGTTCGAATGTTTTAGAAGTTAAACGAATAGATATTTTTTCTTTAAATTTTTATAGACGAATGAATATATATATATTGATGATAAAAGATTGTATTTATATTCAGTTTATAACCTCGAAGCAAATCTTATAACGTATTATAGAATACATTATAGTTCTATAACTCATATTTAAAAATATCAACTCCACAAGAAATTATAATAATTGAAGTTGTAAACAGAACCCCAAAGTATAATCTATGCTGGGTTTTGTTTAAGTATTACAGATGATGGGTGAAATCAGCTGTTATATTTTATTGTTACACTCGCTTTTATAGGAGTTGATTTTAGTACTACTTTACTAGGGGATACCCCTGCGTGCTCCGCACGTCAAACCCGTTTGAACCTTCTATCCACATATATTATGTTTTCTTTATAATAAAGTTGTAGGATTAATAATAACCTTAAAGCTTAGATGGTAAATAATAATATTAAATGTTCAAATCAAAGTATTTCGTACATTTTATAACAGCAGCAGTTATAATAAAGGTTAAAAGAACCAGCAAGCCTCAGGTATTCACTTAAATAAAACATAACCCAAAAAGTTAGTAGCCTATAGTGTGTGTTATTTTTACGTTCAACACAGATTGTTGGCATTGTTTACAAAAACCTAACCTAAAAGTTAGAAATAAAAAACTAATTGTATCAAAATTTGAAATCAGCTATTAATGGAAGTATTAGAACTAACAGCTGATTATATTCTAGTGGTTGCTATGGAAATGAATGTAAATACAGTCAATAAATACGTGTTGGTTTATCAGTCTTGGGCTTAACCTAAAATTATGTTTAATTTAATTTACCTGCCTTAATGGCAACATACACAAACAATTTATATTTTTTTCCACATCTTTGGCACAGTAAGTTTTGAATGATATAAGTTTCATCTTTCAATTCTTGTTTTTTAGTTTTTCATGTTACTTATATATTGGTATTACAGCTGTTAGACGCTGTGGGTTTAACGCCAAGTTCATCCTGTGAATTTTTTCCAACTAATTTTACAAATATTGAAATAAAAAATGTTTTATCAATATGAATTCTAGCCAACACTCAGGGATAGTGTAGCTTTTTGTTTTGATTATTTCAGTAGTTTCAGAGATTACCTCCTACATATATACAAACAAATTTTACCTTTATAATATTAGTATAGACTTTATATTTTTTCTGTTTTGGAAAGTAAATCTTCTATAGCATGTTTAGGCCTATAGGCTATAATTTGGCTATTAGTAGTATATACCATATAATTATAAAATCTATTTTTAGATAAAAATAAAAAGCCTAAACAAAACTTCATAGTTCAATTACATAATAACATGCACAGCAACAAATCAAACCTAAAACACATCTACAATAACATAACCTGTTGACAGTTGAGTACTAAAGCAAATATAAATAAGTTATTTATTTGAAACTCAATTAGGTTTAGCTGTTTAGAAGTAATTAGGCTATATAATTTAGTTGTAGTATACTGATGCGATTTTAAAATTCGGAATGTAGGCCTAACCAAAATAAAAGTATAAATAAAATATTTAGCTTCACAGTGACTTAGAACTTGAAATTATCTTTTAAATAAAATAAGAATCATCAAAATCGGTTAAGTATTAACTTAAGGAAGTGAGTGAATAAAAAGCAGGATTTTTTTAAATATATATACAGTTTAGACCGTTGAAAATCCGAAATAATTGGGACCGAGGAGGGTTCGGATTATCAATTTGTTCGGATTTTTTAAAACAACCAAGAAAATGCCATTTAGGCTACAATATATGCCCTTTAATCGATTAATGTGGTTAAACAGTGCAAGAGGTAATGTAATTACAATACAGTATATAAGACTACAGTAGAACTCCAATTATCCGGACTCCAATTATCCGGATCGCCATTTATCCGAATCAGATTTGAAAAAGAATACAGTCAAACGGATGCGAGACTTGGCGGCGCGGAATCGATTTAAGTTAGCAAAACAGCTGACTCTGCCTGTTATGTTAAAAAAATAATGTATTTTACAGTGATTTAGTATTGTTTGTAAATATTATGTAAATTAAACATTGTCATTGATATTGTTTTTTCATAATAAATACCGTAAATGATCTCTATTGTGTTTTGTTTACGTTTTTCTCCCAAAAACAGCCTTTTTTCGAGAAAAATCCAACTATCCGGATTTTTGATTATCTGGATCGGGTTCGGTCCCAATTAATCCGCATAGTTGGAGTTCTACTATACTTACATATTATGATTTAGAAGAACCTGCATGTACACAGTAGGGCCAACATGATTACACATGTAACTCTCAATTACAGTACAGTACATAATTAAAAGTGCACTTGTACATTATAGTTAACACAAATAAAAAAAAAAAAAAAATACTGTGTAGTACATTACTGTATGTACGACACACTGTTATAATGATTACACAAAGAGAAATGAATGATCTTTCTGTATGTTTACGCTGTTTGTTTACTGCTAGAGCTAAAGCAGCTTATTAGCGTGACAGTGAAAATACTGACAGCCACTCTGTTGTGTGGGAATGTGAGAGCAGGTGTTAAGAAGTGTTTATAAAGAGATAATAATGTCAAACTGCAATGAAGATTTTTGTGAAATTTCTAACTACGCAATAATTGGAATTTGCGAAAACGAAATTTTTGCAAGGTCTGTCTCAGAACGCGTTCGGATTTTCGACACTCTACTGTAGATTCTTATTCTTTTTTGAAAATCTTTGTCAAAGTTTACAACATGTCAAAGATTCATCAAAGTTCGATAAACGAATTATTTCGGCAAATTTTTTTGATGGAAAACTTAGATTAAAGAAATTTGACTTTTATTTGATAGTGAAATATGTACCTAATTAGCAAAACCTCTACATTTGGTTGAGACAATTTAATTTCCAATTAGTTGAGGTTAGATTATAATGATAACAAAATTACTTAAGTGAATATTACACAATCAAATAAACGTCAAATTTCTTTGATCAAAGATTTTCCATCAAAGAAATTTGACGATTCTTTAACGAAATAATTCGTTCATCAAACTTTGATGAATCTTTGACTAGTTGTAAACTTTGACAAAGATTTTCATAAAAGAATATGAATAAAGTACTAAAATCAACTCTTATAAAAGCAAGTGTACATCTGTACGTAACATATAACAGCTGATTTCACCCATCATCTGTAATACTTAAACAAAACCCAGCGTAGATTATACTTTGGGGTTATGTTTAAAACTTCAATGAAAAAGAAGAATGTTTGTGGAACATTCATAGAAATGGTTATAAAAACCGTGATCTAAGGAAAAAATCTTTAGAACAAATTACAAAAACTTAAGCAGTCTTTAATATTGGTGTTGGCAGTGTAGTCTGTTTTTTTTTTTTTAACAGAGACTTTGATTATGTTTACTTTATTGTAAAAGTATATTTACAAGTTTTTTAAGATTTGTTTTTGAAATCTTAAAACCCTAATAATAATAAAAAAAAACAACCCCAAAATATATCTACTTAATAACCCATTTGATCAAAGAAATTGGACAGGTGTAATATGTTTTGTCAAAGATCTTTGATAAAAGTTTGACCACATAGCCTATTTGAGGAATAACTTTGATAGTGTAATATGCCGCTTATTTTATCTGAAATCAATAAAATAATGAATAGGCATACTGACATAATAGTAACTAAAAAATTTCCTTACCAGTATTAAGATTATTAAATATCTTCGATAATTATTAAAACTACAATACCTAATTTTGCCCGATTAGTGGTTTATTAAAGGTTTGTTTTTATTTAACATTGTGACGTTAATAACAGCTGACATTGTCAGCCTGACAAGGAGGAGCTTGCTTGATTACTTGGTTTTGGCCTTTGGGGCTTGGGTAGAGTCGCTGGTAACAGTTGTTTAATCAATTTTCCTGTTTATCGAGTTCAAACTGTGATGTTTTACCGAAAACAGAGAGAAGTTATTTAATTCATTATTAGTACTTTTCAGATGGTTTATACTATGGTCGAATATTTTATGCATTGATTGTATAAGTTTAGATTCTGTAATAAATTATTTAGGTGAAGTCATAAAGGCATGGAGAAATATATTTATAAATGGGTACTTAATCTTGCTATTATACTATTAAATTAAAATTCTGAACTGGAGTTGGCATTTTGTAAAAATAATCTATATTTTAATAATTAAAAGAAATTTTAATTACAGTTTCAATTATTAATTAATTCTCTAGTATATAAAATAATGCATACTTGCTTATATTTTAAATAATAATTGCTTACAATAATTAATCGTTTTGGAAATAAATTTTATAGATGTTCAATGAATACTGTGGTGAATTTAAACAAAAAGAAACACTGAAGCCCCAACCACAAGTTCCGTGAATAAAACTACACAAATGTTGAATACACTACACAAGTACGGTGATTTGTGTAGTCTTATTCACCGAACTTGTGGTTGGGGCTTCAGTGTTTCTTTTTGAATAAATTTTATGTATAAAAATGTTGTCAAAATCTGTTGTAGTGGCGTACCAATCAAAGTCTGAGACCTAATATTATAACTAGGTTTAGATTGTTCTATAATAACTTAGGCCTAAGTAAGTAGAGGAAATATTAAAATATATTAAAGACAATTTAAACGGAATGTCCCTATTTTGATAGTGAAATGTGAAATGCAAGAGGATATATTATTATTATATTCTTGTGAGTAATTTTAGGTAGTATCTTGTAAGAACATAAATATTACTATTAGGCTATGTTTAATTTAAACATTAATTAAAATTTACTTTTACAATGTTTTAGTAGCAGTAAAAATATGAAATATTATGCTTACGGTTTTTAGGATTTTCTTATGTACGTGTTTGGTAAAAGAATTGAAACGATATCAGTAAGCTTATATGCTTTCTTTCCTCCGTGATTCGTATCGGTATCGTACTCTGCTACAGCTGATCATTAGGAAAATAGTTCGCAATAAAAAAGTACTTAAATAGTATTTATATTAATATTTTCCTTTTTAATAAATATTTAATTACATTTTTAATTTCGGAAAATGTAATCTTAATCATTTTAAAGAAGAATAATAATCAATATTTTTTATCGGAATTTATGTATTACTACGCCCTTGTCACCGGCAAAAGGCAAAAGATACTTTTGATCCAGTGTTTACAGTGTGCCTGTAGTTACGTCAAATAAGTTTTCTACTTTATTGAATTGTGATAAATAAGGTAATTTTATGCGATAATTAATGATCTTGTCAAAATTGTCTGGTTTGTAGCATTAAATTACTGTTCTAATCGTTTTAAAAGCAACGAAAACAGCGCCCATCTTCATTTGGATTAATCATCATGAACAGCGGCCATCTTGTCTCGTCAATATTATTCACAGACTTATTGGTGACATTTCAACAGTTGGTGAGCTATTTTGTAAATGTCTTTGTGATATAATTTTGAGGAAAAACATTTTTAATTTTATTTTGTTTCGGGAAACATAAATTCATATTGCTCTGCGTAAAAATAGTCCTCGATTTTGTGAAGTATTGTGTTCCTGTAGTTAAATTTCTACTAGCTTAGGATTGCAAGCTATTGAATTTTTTAGGCAATGTGTAGGATTATATTTCTTAGAAACCTGTGTTTTTGTAAGAGTATTTTTTAGCTTTTGAAGGTGTACTGTACGAGTAAATCAATTTAAAATCATATCTTGCACAATTTTAAAAACAACATTAGGCTAGGCCATTTAAAACATAGGTAGGAGTTGAAATTTCTGTTTTAAGTACTGTAATATAAGAATACATGGTCTGCCTCCATTGTTGGTAAATATTACTAAATGATTGTACTTAATTTACAGTGGTAGAACTTCAATTTTATTCTAGCAATTTTAAAAGGCTATTATTTTAATATCTGCTAGGCCTATAGTGCCATATTTAAGATCTAATCTAGGCCTATTTAGTGAATGTACTCTAGGGCTACTAAGTTAATTTTCATGTTATCAATAGCATAAAAGATATCATAGTACCAGTGGGTAGCTATAGGTTTTTACCTCTCATTTGAAGAAAGCATTATTGGTGAATTTTCTGTAAACGCTACTTTAATTAGGCCTATAGGCTAGCTTGAGTTACCACCCAATGCATACAAAAACGTTCAACTTCAGTTGTATCACAAAAACTGTCAATGTTTGAATAATCAAAATACACAAATTAGGGAGTTAAAGTTATATTTCATAGGCTATTCAATGGTAGGCTATATAAGTTCTAATTACTAGGCTAGGCTATAGTGTTGATGAATAACATTGAAAAAAAATAATCATAAGCTTAAACACAGATTTACGTACAGTACCGTTACCAGCGACATGTATTAAAACAAGGCTAACCTAAGCCTATAAATGGGTCATTCCATGTGAAATCAACACACCTATTTTACCACACCATTTCAGATATTAATGAAATTTGGTACACCCAAAGTAGGGGTTGAGACTAAAGTAAAAACTAAATTTCAAGTTTTTGTCTAAAACGGTTTCCAAAATACGGCCATCTAAAGTTTTCAAAAAACGGTCAAAATCTCGATGCGGCAAAACGTTTAAATGGTCATAACTCCTCTCCTGCTACAGTTATAGAAACATGGGAAAGGTGTCATTTTTTAGCTCTTTTTATGCCCTTTTTAATGATATGTAACATATAATAGGTTAAGAGAACATATTTTTTTTCAAAATCAAAAATAAATTTTGAGTTCAAATATTTTTAAAAACACAATTTTAAAAATTTTCAAAAAAATATATATAATAGGTCATATTATTACTAATTTGTATACCAAATTTGGTTATGGGATTGCAATGGGTTCATAGTCAAAATAATATAAAACCGAAGGTGGCTTTTGACTAATTTTACGTATTTTTGTCTAGGCTGTATAAAAGCTTTTTATACTTAACTGCAAAATTAAATCCAACCTTTACCATTGCAAGTAGGCTATTTCAAACACATTGTAATTTATTACCTTAATGACAAAGCTTAATTTAAAAAATAGTATACTTTTATAAGTTGTTGTAATTATTTAAATTTTGTCAAAAAATAAATGATATTGTACTCAAACTATTTTAAGTGACTAAGAATTAAAATAAAACAGAAATATTATCAACAATTTTCATATTTATAAACTTTAAAACTATGCAAGTGGTTAAAAATGTTTCAATGAAATTTACATAAGGTCTACATGTGTTGGAGGTACTTTGATAACATTTCATTGCTTCTTAAAATTTCATCTTCGGATAGGACGTAAATTCTTCCTGTTGGAGTTGTTGGATTCACAGTACATAATACATCAGTGAATGGTAGCCATATTACATCTGGTCTTCTGGGGTAGCTAAATGATGGAGAAGGTCCTTTGGGATGAAGGAAGGTAACTTTTACTTCATCTTCGTCTTTTGTCCATTATATAAGCAAGCCACCAGTTAGAGTCATAGACAATACATAATATGTAACCATTACAGTCTGCAAAGATCATTTTGTTTGTTGACCTTGATACTGATACTTTAGAAGAAGTTGTTGATCCTGAAAAGATTTTCCTGTGGTGGGAACAATGATGGTGCGATAACAAGCTGAAAATGGCACTCACAAGCTTGTAATTAAATGTATGACAATATAAATAGAAAATGTAATTTTTAAGAATACATTAGGCCTATTGCTATTTTTCTCTTCTTTGTTATGCAGTTATTTTAACGAAATAAAACAAATTTTATAAAATAGGCTATTTAGGCCTAATTTTAATCATTTGCTTATGTTTAGAATTTACAAAACATAGGTTTTGTAGGTTGTTTTGAATTAGTTAACAAGAATATAAATAATTGTCTGATTATTTTATTTTAGATTTTATTCATTAAGGTTTTTATTTTGAATTGAGCTTTACGCCAAAACACATAGATGATATTGTAAAAAACACCACTAATAAAACATTATTTTGACCATGAACCCATTACAATCCCATAACCAAACTTGGTATACAAATTAGTGATGATACGACCTATTTTATATATTTTTTTGAAAATTTTTTAAAATGTGTTTTTAAAAATATTTTAAGTCAAAAATTTATTTGTTATTTTGAAATTTTTTTTTGTCATAAACTATAATGTGTTACATATCATTTAAAAGGGCATAAAAAGAGCTAAAAAATGACACCTTTCCCATGTTTTTACTTTAAACAGGAGAGGAGTTACGACCATCTTTATGTTTTGCCGCAGCAACATTTTGACCGTTTTTTGAAAACTTTACATGGCCGTATTTTAGAAACCGTTTGAGATATTAAGCTGAACTTTGGTATTTTTTTTAGTCTTCATGAAGGTAACCTATGTACCAATTTTCATCATAATCTGAGATGGTAAGGGAAAAAATCTCTTAAAAGTGTGTTGATTTCACACGGAATGGACCAAATGTAAAACTACTGTAAGCCTAAAGAAGCATAGACTTACCTACCAGTAAAAAAAACATTTATCTGTAAAACTAATAATTTACACAGGCCTAAAAGGGATAGCCTAGGCTTACATAGATCGATTTATGCGAAGCTCACTAGGTGCGTTTTGGGGCCATGGAACTCGGATCTAAAGTCGTTTTTGTTTTTAATTGTGTGTAATAAGGCGCAATAGTTAGCCTTCCTGATAGTTCTTTCATTTATTTAGTCACATCTCTGAGCGTAGCCGCAGATACCAGCTAGTCATACTAAATATATTTATTATGTTAACTGTAAGTAAAATAAAAGGCTCAAGGTTACATTAGGACATCTCACATTGCGGCATAGGTGGCAAAGTTGAGCAAGAAAATGTTCTAAAATACATAATTGGCTAGCTCTAGTAATGTTTAATATTATTTCAAATCGTCTTAAATGCAAACGAAGAATGTAATTTACAAATTTAATCTAATTAATTATGAACAGAAAATAAAACACTTAAACTCAATTCATAACTTATTTAACTCAGGAAATATTATGGGAAGGCCTATCTTTAGGATGACGTTGGACTGCACATGCAAATTTAAATAAATAGGATTATCGGCAGACTCTGCTTTCGTGTACTTTTACAAACAACTTAACATCACTTAGTAAAATGTTTTAGTTGCATGATTTTTGGTTTCCAAGACGACCACTTCATATATATAATGAAAAATAAGATTCAGGAACTTAAGTTACTACAAGTATTTTACCTGTTATTTAATTAACACGACAGATTTAATAACAGGTAAAATATTTGTAGTAAGTTCCTGTGTCTTATTTCATTACAGTAGAACTCCAATTATCCGGATTAATTGGGACCGGACCCGATCCGGATAATCAAAAATCCGGATAATTGGATTTTTCTCGAAAAATGCCGTTTTTAGGAGAAAAACGTAAACAAAACACAATAGAGAACATTTACGGTATATTTATTATGAAAAAACAATATCAATGACAAAGTTTAAATTACATAATATGTGTTTACAAACAATACTAAATCACTGTAAAATACATTATTTTTTGAACATACAGGCAGAGTCAGCTGTTTTGCTACCCTTAAATTGATTCCGCGCCACCAAGTCTCGCATCCGTTTGACTATGTTCTTATTCAAATCTGATCCGGATAATTGGCGATCCGGATAATTGGAGTCCGGATAATTGGAGTTCTACTGTAATAAAATATGAATAAAAAAGCATGAACACACAAAAAATGTTATTTTATAAACTTCTATAATATATTTATAATACTTAGGACTACTGTTACTAAACTTTAATATCAAACTACAAATTAACGATATTCGTTACACATACATCAATGTTCATAATTCGATACATCTAGGAATCAATCCGATGTATAATAATAAAGGCCTAAATGTAATTGATGCATCAATGTATTTTCAATCGATGAAAATAAAAAAAATTAGCTTTAAGTTTTAATTTTCTGTCTCTAGTCATACAGGGTGTCTGGCATCAGGGAAAACCTGCAGAATATGTATAAGGGGGAAATTGGGCCTGGGCTGGGGAAATTTTGGCCGGGGAAAACCCAACAAAAATAAGGAAAATTTAATTATTTTGGAGAAAAATAGATAAGAAATGACTGGGAACAAAGATCAGCTTAATCGCTTTGTATGATACATATAAAAAACACACACACACAATGTGTGTTGTCTGCTCTCTGTTGCAAGTCGGACAGGGTTCCTATTTAATTTTCACCGCACAAAATATCGTACGGTGGAGCCGCGATACGACATTAATCTTCACCGCACAAAATATCGTACGGCCGAGCCGCCGATACGATATTTTTCTGCCGTTTGATGAATGGCAGTTTCCTGATTCTTGACGGGCGTTCAAATACATTCGTTGGATATTAATTAGAATTAAATCATATTAAACCAAATTATACGATACTTAATGTATAGGTATTACCGATGTTTTTTAATTTTCTTTTACCGAATTTCGAAATCAGTCTTTATCAGTAAAAGGCGTACAATGTGATGTGCGTACTAATTTTTTATTACGTCAGCTTGCATTAAAATGCCGAAGTATTGAAAAAATGCGATGACTTTTTGTGTGTCAGTTTTCCTGTATACACGGTATAAGCACTCACAGACGTCGTAGACTTCTGTTAGTACCCAAATCTTCGTTATTTTATTGCGGAGAGTTGAAAAGCTTTTGAGCTTTCTAGCGTGAGGCGGAGCGCGTCAAGGTCACATTTTTGGGTCAAAATTTTGAAAATATTGGGTCAAAATTATGAAAATTCAGTGTGGGGCTATCGTTTTATATGTTTTTGGGTAAAAAAAAACGATTTTGTGAGTTGAAAATTCGTAGCGAGCCGGAGTCACGTTTTTGGATCAACATTTTGAAAATTCAGTGTGGGGTGTCGTTTTGTATGTTTTTGGGTACGGGAAAACCGATGTTGGCAGTTAAAAAGTCATAGCGCGTCGGGATGTCATTTTTGGTTCAACATTTTGAAAATACAGGGTAGGGTAACGTTTTATATGTTTTTGGGTACGGGAAAACCGATTTTCACAGTTAAAAAGTCGTAGCGCGTCGGTTCACGTTTTTGGATCAACATTTTGAAAATTCAGTATGGGTATCGTTTTGTATGTTTTTGGGTGCAGGAAAACCGATGTGTGACATTTAAAAGTCATAGCGCGTCGGGATCACGTTTTTGAATCAAAATTCAGTGTGGATTATCATTTTATATGTTATTGGGTACGGGAAAACCGATTTTGACACTTAAAAAGTCGTAGCGTGTCGGTGTCTCGTTTTTGGTTCAACATTTTAAAAATACAGGGTGGGGTAACGTTTTATATGATTTTGGGTACGGGAAAACCGATTTTGTCAGTTAAAAAGTTGTAGCGCGTCGAGATCACGTTTTTTGATCAAAATTTTGAAAATACAGAGTGGGGTAACGTTTTATTTGTTTTTGGGTACGGGAAAACCGATGTTGACAGTTAACAAATCGTAGCGCGTCGGGATCATGTTTTTGAATCAAAATTCATTGTGTGGTATCGTTTTATATGTTTTTGGGTACGGGAAAACCGATTTTGACAGTTAAAAAGTTGTAGCGCGTCGGGGTCACGTTTTTTGATCAAAATTTTGAAAATACAGTGTGGGGTAACGTTTTATTTGTTTTTGGGTACGGGAAAACCGATGTTGACAGTAAAAAATCGTAGCGCGTCGGGGTCTCGTTTTTGGATCAACATTTTAAAAATACAATGAGGGGTAAGGTTTATTTATTTGTTTTTGGGAATGGGAGAACTGATTTTGACAGTTATAAAGTCGTAGCGTGTCGGGATCACTTATTTTTTTAACTAAATGTAACAAATGAAAAGTAATTGTTAAGTTTAATTTTCTTTCAATTCGTGTGATCTGTCCAGACGATTTTCAGTAGTGACTGTTGTAGGTAATTCGGTAATTGACTTGGAACTAATTAAACATAACATTTAACTTTGTTTTAACCACTTAAGTATTAGGTCCGTGTTACACTCTAAAATATTTTGTAAAATATGTTTTATAAAAGATGGTATCCACCTGTTATAAAAGATTTGAAAAGTTATTCTCTTTTATAAAACATTTTGGACTTGCACTAAAAGGTAAAAATGTATCTAACATTTTATAAAAGGTAAAATGCCAACCTCTTAAATTTTATAAAAGAAATATTATAAAAGAAATATATTATAAAAGATAGCCCATTACACTATCAAAGATCTTTGTCAAAGAACTTTTATAAAACATATTATTTAAATTATTTTACAGTGTAATATACGGGCCATAGGCCTACTTTTAAACATAATAAAAAAGCAATAATCAAGTTGTATTTTTTGTTTTAAACCTTTTGGGACCATCTGAAGATATTTCACTGTAGCCTAGATATATAATTTCACCGTAGTTAATTAAGTAACAATAATGCTATTATTATTTTTTTGAAGATTTATATTGGAATTTATAATGAATATAATAAAAGTTATGAAAACATAAGGTCAATAAATATGTTGAAATAAATAAACAAACTGTGTTAAAGTCTGGCGCATCTGTAGCGAATAGCGATCTATTTTGGGGAAATTTTTAGGGGAAAAAGTGTGTTCTATGAAATTTTGTGTGCTAAAACATTTTCTGCACCCCTGGTGCGTTGTTGTCCTTGTCGCAATGGAAGCAGAATCATTGTTGTCCTTGATGATTATTATCGTAAGAAGAATGGCACCAATTAAGAGCAGCCTCCACCAGCGGTGTTGATGGTACTCATAATACCTCTAAGCATTTATTGTTATTCGTCTTATCGGAAGTCTTACCAAAGAACGCCCTTCTGGTTCCTGAAAACTGTGGCCATGATTTTCTGTGTTGATGGTTGTTTGTATTTTCAGAGAATTTGAATGATGCCACTAATTGGAGGATTTAGTCTCTGGAGTATAGTAAGCAATCCAAGTTTCATCACCAGTCACAATGGACATAGCACTCTAAAAATGTGACAAAGAATGTGCCAGACACTTTATTTGAAATTCTTTCGTCAATATTTTTGGCACCCATCTTGCAAAAAAGTTTTGTTTTATAGTTTCTCAGAAACTATAAATTACTGAATTTGAATCTTGAGGGAAGTTTTGATGAAGCTTGTCAATAGTGAAAGGCCAGTTTTGACGAATGTTCTCATAAACTTTTTGTGTCAACTATTTAACAATGACAGTAGGGCCTAGGCCCTCCAGATTAATCCTCATCGTGAATATTTTTTCTTCCTTCCTTCATTAAACAGTCAGCAATACTTATTTACATATCTCCATCATTACTTTCCCCTAATACTTTAACAATTTGTCAATACATTTCTGCAGGCAGATGTTTTTTTGTGTTTAGAAACCGAATAGCGGAACGTACTGCACAGTCGGCATTGCTATTAACTAACATAACGGCAAAAAATGCTTGGTAACTAAACAACCAACATAGAAAATCGAAATATACTAGTAGAGCAACAGAACTGGAGGCTTGCCGAGAGTGCTGACCTTGAATCAGCGTTACCTGACACCCTGCTCGACCTTGATGCTCAATTGTTTCTTATTTAAAACGACCCTCATATATGAACTATTTTATTTAAGGTTGGTTTCTAGCCATAACAGCAACAAAGAGATAATTAATTGATAAGATAAAATAATTTGCATCAATCTTATTCCTATTTGGCTTGCAATGAGGTGGTTTTCCAAACAAAATTAGATTTATTCTGTAAGCCTACATGATTCATGTTACAAAACTTTTATAATTTTAAAGAAGCTAAGTTAATCAAATTTACCAACCACTTACCAATACTGACATTGTTATCTTCAATTTGCGATTTCATTTTAATTCAAGTTTAATTAGGTTGTCAGTTTCAGTGCAGCTAACTAATTGATTGCAAATTGTAATGTTCATTATAGTTGCAAAAAGGTTTTGATTTTGCATAATTGATTTTGAAATGGCTTGTAGCCTATGTTATTGTTTATTAATATAATAGTGTATGTAAGTAAGCATCCTACAATAGCCTATATTGATAGATTTTTTATAATAAAAATTTTGTATTATAACGGGGATAAACCACAAACTACAGTAAGACCTCGATAATCCGGCACTCTATAATCCGGCAGACCCGATAGTTCGGCATACATCATCTTGAAAATTTGCACTCATTAAAAATGTAAGTTTTTGTGATTATTGAGTGATTTAAGCCCGGTCTACACTGTCTGTTGGCTCCGCATCCGTTAAAAACAGTGTGTAAAAATCTACTGCTCAATAAACTTGTCCAAAACAAACATTTCAATCAAAATTTCTCCTAAAAATCGAACCGATTCAAAACAATGTGCTCTCGTAGTCCTTTAAAAACGATAAAAGGGACCGTTAACACTTTTGTTGCTGACTGTATTTTGTTGAATGTATTCCACTCAATGAAGATTATTTGAACAAATTGAAGTCTTTGAAAAAAGATACATTGAATTTCTTGTAAATAGTTGTTCGATTTAAAACCGCTTTTAGAGATCTACTAGTTCCCAGAAATAAAAATCAGTGACTTTTCAGTGATTTTTAGGGTAAAAATTTAAAAAATCGATTTTCTATATACAAAGTCTTTATTCTGTAAAACTTAAAATCACTTATGACTTATGTCGACTTCTCTTAGTAATACACCCAACTAGTGATATACGAATGCGTGATGTTTTAGTCGATTGTCTCGATTGTTCAAACAATCGGGCATCACTACGCCGCAACTTGTCTGCTCCGCTGTTCCCTACTTACCCCCCATATACCATCTTACCGAACGCTGTTCCTGTTTATATTTATGTTTCGGCAAAAAGACATTGGAAAACAACATAAAACACATAATTACTCCGCTTCATATATGCTCAAAATTATTTTAAAGGCTAGATATGTCTTATAAAAAACTAATCAGGTTATTATAGGAAAAATATTTCATCATCTTAAAGCCTGGGGCTATGATCGCAATTATAACATCAGCGTGTTACTCTGAAGATAGTATATGAAACCTTTTTTTTATATTTGTTACAATCCAGCGCTCAGAGAGCTTATATTATAAATATTTTATGTACAAAATGATTTTGTTTTAGGCTTTTAAAATTTATTAGTTAGCGGCAATCTCTCTACGCAGTTAATGTTGCGTTGTTTCAACGTGTAATTTACGTGTTCATATACTGTATAAGTGCATTTATTTATAGTTTATTCCCTGTCTAAACCATTTTATAGGAAGACCTCGACAATCCGGCATATTTGATAATCCAGCATTACCGGATCCCCGAGCATGCCGGATTATCGAGGTCTTACTGTATTTTAAAAACTTAAAATTAATGTTAATGTGACAAATAAGTATGATTTAGGTATGCACAGTAGAGCCGCGGTTATCCTAGCCCCGACTAACGGAGTTAGGTAAGGGTTAACCGAGGTAGTCAAAAATTAAAGTTCGGTTTGCGGTAGACACATGCCTTAAAGTAACCGCGCAAAGTGAAATCCGCGTATAGCGGCAAACTACTTTAATGCACTTATATAGTCATTGACTGTTTTGTCAAAAATGGTTCCGGTAAATAAAACGCACAGTTTTTAATCATTATTAAATACTGTACAATACAGTAGCCTAATTCCAATACTTTGCTAATCGTCAATACAATTTTAATTAATGCTTTTTCACCAACTGTCACGTTGTTCAATAAAACTTGCTGCGTTATGGCAATATGCAGTGTAAACCAGTTAAAACCAGTAGTGTAAAAATAGAAACGGCTCACAATCGAGTGAGTTCCGTTAAACAGAAAACACTTAAGGACTTCTTCTAGAAATAATTTGTTTTAACTGGAACATATACTGTAGCCTAAATATGTCTTTATCATTTGTATTTGTATTTTATTTTTATTTGGATGTTAGTTTTTCATGTGATAATACAATAGATGCCTTTTTCACATCTTTGACTATGTTTTTATTGATTTCACCAGTTTAGGCCTACCATACGTTTCTCTCTCGATTTTTGAGAGTCCTTGTTATCAGAGTTTTCATTTATCTGAGGTAGGCTATCCTTGGTCTATATCGAGGTTCTACTGTACTATCAGTTCCTTTATTTCGGATCCATGACTATACAAAAAAATTACTATTTTCAAATCATGATTAAAAATATATAAATTATATTAATGAAATCATTATTTGGTTCCTCATACCTATGTTTTGATGTATACTATGTTATTGAACATAGTTTACATGTTATTAATTATTTAGTGAGGAAATAAATCAGGTTCATTGGAAACTTGATTTTCCAACACGGTTTGCACAAAATCTCTCCATTTTAAAATTTAACTGTCTTAAATTTGTCATAAATCGATCACAACACATTTCAATATGTGACCAGCAGTTTATACAGCTTAGTGAATAAAAGCGTGACACAGAAATAAATAAAGCTTAGTGTATCAAGCTCCAACACTCGGTAACAACTGTATGTATTGTTATTGAGCTGAAGATGTAAACTACCGAATGCATTAACAAACTGAATTGGCAAATTAAAAACCATATGATCACACAGTGGGTGGAAAGTGATAAATGTTAAAGTTATCAAATCAGTTTCCCCACCCGCTTTGTCCAAAAGAGATCTTTTAAGTAGTTAACCAGATATTAAATTCTAGCTTTTAAGATTTTTATCTCATGTAACCTGTTTGTTTTCAACAGAGCTATCACAATATAATAGGTTTTAAAAGTGACTCCAATTTCTTTAGGAATCTTAATGAAGATTTTCTTGTCAAAGAACAAGAACAGCGCACAAATTAATGAAATATTCTTCTATCATGCCCAGGTTTATTTCACCCAATCTTGCCAACAGTATTACAACGTGAAATTGAAAATGAAGTGTATAACTTTTTATTTTGTTAATTTTAAAACTTTACATTGGTGCTTGTCTTACTTTGCTTTTATAATGTTTTTCACCAAAATAACTGGTGATTTCATTCTTCGGTAATTGTAGGTAACACAATTTAATGAAACTTACATCATTTATAAGTTTTTCGTTCTTAAAAATTAAAAGTAGCAAATAATGGTCACAAAAGATTATTAGACATTATTATTACAAAAACTTCCTTCCATTCTCCTCCTGGTATAAATTATATTACATTTTTTGGTCAAATAATGGTGTACAAAACTGAATTTACACCAATTCTTATGTTACACGAAATAATCATAAACTAAATGAATGTTAATTGATAATCGATATACAGTTGTGAAAAAAAATTTAACACATTAGCTTGTACCCAAGTTAAGAGGCAGGCAATGATAACCGCTCAGGTTTTTCGTCTTATAAAAAAAAATCATTTTAGTGGGTTAACTGATAGTACCGGTACTTAAGAAAAAAAAAACAAAAATATATGTTTAGATTTTAAAAAACTTTTGATTTTGAAGTATATTAATCTGTTATTGTCATACTTATGAAGATAAATATAGTTTTGAAATTTGGCCAACTTGGCCATCTGGACTGAGTAGGTGTAACTTAATGCACGACTTGCTAAATTTTTTAGTTATGCAGATCATTTGAAAAATGTATGCTGCGTGGAAACATTTTACTGAAATTAATTTAAGGTTAAATTGACGTTAAGGAAAAAGTGTTATTTTAAAAGTTGAATTAATATGAATTTATAAAATTCCTTGTAATAATTGAATAGGCCTAAGTAAAATACATTGTCTCTGGTGTTAACCCTAGAACTGGCATCGTTAAAGCTAAAATTGAAAAGCCCGTTTGTAGCGTTTTGCAAGCATATTTTTAAAAATTCGCCAAAAATAGTAAATGAACCCCAATCCAAAAGTGTTCAATAGCTTTTTTGTAGAAGAAACTTCAAAGAATTCAAATATGCCACTAAAAATTAGTTTCTTTTGAAATTGTAAAAGTTATTAGCTCAAGAAACAAAAAATGTTCAATAACGAAAGGAAAAATTTCAACTTTAGGCCTACATAACAAGTATTAAAGATTTTTTGTAATTTTTCGTAAGCGTAAAAAAGTTTCGTAATTTAGTTCTAAATAAAACTGTATAAAAACATTTATCAATTTAAAATTTCTTATTTTGAAAAAACCAGTTTTATGTTCCAAATACACGACTGCTAACAAATCTACAGGCTTAGTTTGAAACGTAATTTACTAATATATGCTTTGCCCAGAAATGAAATATTATTATAACAAAGTGTAGAGGATAAATCAAAGAAACGAACGGTGTACTTGTCTTTTCTTAGTTCACAAAAGTGTTCGAGTTATCTTTATTTGAATAACAAAATGACATCAATCTAATGGCACTTTGCCTACGAGATAAGACGGGTCATTTGAATTGTGTGGGGACTGGACGCTCTAGGCGGTCTCACTAGACTGCTGTCTAAACAAACAAAAAACTGGTTTATTCTAGATTAATTCCCACCGTTAGAAAGATGAAACTGTTCTCTACAAAATGGTGTAAAGAAATCTATCAACACATTATGATATAGTAGGCGTTATCTCGGTTGACAAATGGGCTGTTTCATTGGTTGAAAAACTGTCCAATCGCAAGGTTTACAGAAATCTTTTGAATAAATCCTGTAAAATAGTGACATCTGATTGGAAGGCACCATTAGAAAGATAAAATCTTGACGAATCCAATGGTAGCTTTATAATCTCGATATAAATACTTCAGTAGGTGGGCTTGAATGTTTAAGAAGTGGGAAATAACAGTACAATTGTATGCAGATTCGCACGCGGAAATAGCTTTAGCCCGATATGCATATTTTAAAACGATGATTATGTATGTAAATATACGTTTTACAAAAAAGTTGTAAATACAAAAATTAAAGTTTAATTCATTTCCTATCCAATGGTGCCAGTTTTATTACGATTGGATGATTTTAAGTGGATTAAATTATCGATAATGCAAATTCTCGCCAAGGTTCGAGCGGGTTGCATTTGCGCCCGAGAGACTGCAGTCTGCCACTTTGAGGGTTAAGGAGAAAAAAATTTATGATTATATAAAAACTTAATTCCTAATTCATTTTGTCATACAGAAAAAATAAAATTTCAAACAATAACCAAAATTGTAGCTCTAATAACCAAAATATTCATAAAAGTAGTATAACTAATTAAAAGTTATACGAATTCAGTAGTTTAATTATTGCATTACTGGATATGGCAACATTGTCATTAAAATGCTTTTGAGTAACATATTAATTGGAGAATTTAAGTTAAGCTCAATATTTATGTAGGCCTACATGTGTTATGTTATTTTTAAGTGATGCAACATCTTCAGAATTAAAGAAAGCATCATAATTGTGAAGAATCTGTAGGAACTATGACAAAGACTCAACAGAAGAACTCGTAAACCTCTTTTTGTATGTTTAACTATTCTCACAATTGTTTGTCAATTTATACATGTATCAAGTGGTTAGGTATAATACAATACTCACAACTGAATGAATTACTGAAGGAGATATGATTTTTATCCATAGAATACGAGGAATATAATGAAAATAAATTTGGGGTACTGTAGATTGCAGAAGTCATAGAACTTTCAATTGTTGGTGTGATTAAAAAAAGTGTACACAATTTGTTATAACCTTGTTACTACCCCCATGTAAAAAAATGTTTGATCTAATGAGGCTAACTGATGTCTAAAGATAATCAGTGTATACTTTACTGTGCAAAGGTTTGTGAAACCTGATGTTTGTTTAATGTTAATGTTGACAATATCTAATGTACTAAATTCACCTAAATTATAAATCCTTATTATAATTACTATTCAATTATTATTTTTGTTTTGTGCTTCTGACACTTTTTGGATCTTGTACACCATCCTCAGGTTCTTTACTTTTTTATGCCATCAATACATTAAACACTCAACAATACAGATATTAAGAGGAATAACAGCCCTAAAATATAACAGAAGCATAAATAAAATCTTAAAATTGTATTTAAATAAATCTATTGAAAGACATAACAAGAGGGTACACATTTGTATGCCAAATATTGTATTTTGTAGCTTTAAATTGGAATTATCTGGGAATATAGAATAAATGTTATTTGAATTCTAGTACAGGGGTTCCTACGGTCAGGGAAAGTTACGGAAAATTAAAAATAGTCAGCGAAATTCGGGGATAATTGTTTCATATCAGTGAGACCTCCGATGATGCAAAAACGGAGGAGCCTTTTTTGCTCCATCTTGCTGTAATACAAGCTGTTAAAGCAGTTATTTTTCCACGAGGACATCTCCAGCAGTTCTTAGAAGTATAAAAAAACCAAAAAGTACCAAACAGTGCCTTCTTTTAAAAAGTACTAAAAAATCCCACACTATAAGCTACCCAATGGGATGATTCTAAAAGTAGAGATTTTAAAATAAAATGTTATTTATAACATCTTTAAATTATATTCAAGTGAACCTAGTATTTTTCTGGTAAAATCTAAAACTTGAATTTCCGGATTAAGTGAGGCTGTTGATTACCCGGTATAGGAATTGGTGGTAAGTTCAGTTAAATAGACTCAGGAAATTTTAGAATATGAACTCTTTCCTCCCAGTATTTAGCACTATCTATATTCTGAGGAAATTTTTCATATTATCAACAATAAAAACCGAAGATAAAAAATTAAGTTACTCCTAGCACTTACCAAAGAATGCTTATTTTTAATTAAATCTATTTGAACTGAGGTAATATACTAAAATATACCTGCTTTCTTTGACTTCCATGGATGGCGATTTAAGTAGTTTGACTGTACAGAGGAGGAGATAGACATGTTTACAATAGGATTTATGATGTAGTTCAAATGCTGTAGTAAAATAATTTCAAAATGTGTCTTGAGTTGGTCAAGGAATTGAGAAAAAAATCAGAGAAAGTCAGGGAAATGAATTAACCAACATTCTGAAGAAACCCTAAAATGTGAATGGTTGTCTATTGCTTTGATTGAAAAAAACATACCCTTTCTTTTTTTAATCATAACTTTGGTATGTTGTTACAACTTTGCACATTATTGTGTGAAATCGTAAGATATAAACCTTCTTCTAGGAGTAAGCTTGGAAAAACTGCATTAAAGTCAAGTGTCATTGGCAAATAACCTGACAGTAATTAAACTGTTTATATAATATTAAGAATTTTTTGAATAATTTTAAATTCATTAATTAAAATTATTAACATTTTATTTTTATTCTGTTTCAGGTCAAATGATAATGTAGTTAAAATAAATTTTCGTGATATTTTGTAAATATTTTCTCATTTCTCTTCGTATTCAAACTCCGGATCAGTAATTGTAACTAGTAACACACGTGAAACTTTGGATTTACTAATGATTGAATAGCCTACTCGTGTAAAAGTTCCAGAATAAAATGACTATTTCAACCAGAGGACAGGGACTTGCTGTGGATCCTCCAGATGGTCAAAATAATGTTCAGGTAAATATTACCAATCTGCAAATTTTATTTGTTGTACAGTATGCTCCAAAATAAACAGTACTGAAATTAAAGCAGCTGTGATTTTTTAGAACAGCTGATTACATTGTTGATTATTGCCAGGCCACATAGCTTGTTATTACTTTCTTGTTTGAGGTTAGTTGATGGTTCTTACCACTGCAGAGAAACTGTAACATATGCAATTCCATGAAGGCATTTAAAAGAATTTGCCCAAAAAAGGGAATTCAGTTTTAAATTGAAAAGCATAAATAAAAACAAAATTTAAATAGGGGAAAAGATTTTAGAATAAGATTGTAAGCAGACAATAAATACCAAATCTAATAATTGTAAAACATTTCATGTTTTTTTATGCAAACATCAATACTTAAAATACATTAAATCATAGAAGCTATGGATCAGTTTTATAATTAATATTAAATTATAAGTGAATACTCACGTCTATTGATCCTTGTTGTTTTCTTTCTAAAAATTGCAATTTCGGACACTTGTCCATCATCAGGTTATATAAAATATCACATACACATAATAACATAAAAACACATATGTGTCAGAAAAGTTATTTGACGAAAACAGTTTACGAATCTGCGTGGTTGGTAAAATGGCAATCAAGAAGCTTGCGCAAGTTGCGAGTATTAACTTTTAATAGTATTTTTTCTGACTACATTTGGTTCATTTAAAATTTTATTTTTTTAATCACTAGCTACTTTAAACATATATAAATTAGGATATTTTATTTTTGTGTTAGAAATTATTTTATTTTCACATCTCTGTTTGTTTAATTTAAATTTATAAAAGAATAATATGTTACAATAAACATTTGAAATCAGCCATTGTTTCTGCCTAGCTTTAATTAATATTCACAATTCATTACTCCAAGTATTTCCACAGTAATTGAACCCAAAATTTATAAATAGGCTAAAGTTAAATTGAAGATTTCTTATAAGTGGTGCAATAAAAAGTGGCATCGAGGAAAGATGTATTTGGTGGCAATTTTCGACGGCGAGCTGCAGATGACTAAATTGTCAATCTGTAAAACGAAAGAGGCCAGTCGAATAATCTACCAAATAAGACAATCATCTGTAACTCTGACATCAGAGATGTCATATGGTATAACATGTGGGATGAGGTGGCAGTGAACCGCCATCTTGTTACATTATCTAATTTGTTTACATTTAGCACTTTCAGAAAATTTAGCACATTAGAAATAATTTCAGCTTTGTTGACATTTGATTTTGAGGTTAAGAAAATATTTTTTTGATTTTAATTAAATACAAGACTTTAAAATAATGGTAAAGTGAAGTAAAATAAATAATAATAAACAATAATTATTAAATAGATTGTTATTCTAGATGATTTTTTAACTGTATTTTTTTTTATTTTTTGACTTTGTAACGCTTACTTCCTCTTGAGGCAAATGTGCCCAGGATGCTCTGTCGAAGAAATAACCCAGGGTTCGGCCAAATAAATAGACTGGTTGGTTACAAATAATTTTATTTTTGCCTCTGGTAGGTACAATTAAATTGCTCTTACTCACTAGACGTCTTACAAAGAACGTACCTATGGGTATTCCCAGACTGATTTGAAGGTGGTCCTTTGGGGAAATGTATAAGGAGGGTGAGGACTCAGAGGGAGCTCAACACGCTCCCATACCTGAGGGGGGATAGAGGGAGGTCTCAGAGGGAGCTCAACA
>JAGFPH010000221.1:421748-485286 GCA_018207615.1 Philaenus spumarius | reverse complement strand
TTTATTTAAATAAATGTTCCGTTACAGCTTTGAAATTTTTTTATAATAAATTTTTGTAACCAATACGTTACAAAATCTTTTATTGTGGATAATTATTTTCACTCATACGGAACAGGTCGATCCGGTGGTCCTAGTTTGATGCAAACTGATGTAATTTAAAGAACGATTTCACTAACAGTTGTTAAGTAATCCCATAATGATAAGTGTTGGTGATATGTTACATCGTAAAGGTTGACTCGGTGTAAAGGGTGTGTAGGTTGTATTGTCAAAAAAACAGCGATTACAAATCAAAACTATGGTAGTCTTCTTCAGCAAGTCCTGCAGTTTCCGAAAAGAAGCTTTCACCATACATCTTTGAAAATTAACATCTGTAATACGCCTTTGAGAAGAATGTTTAGAAACCTTAGTCGATTCCCGTATAGAATACAAATTGGTCAACTTTTAAATGTAAGGGACAACAAAAGAGAGTAGTTTATTGCGCCTCAATGTTAGCAATCAACTATAAAAACCCTGGGTTCCTACAAAATGTTTGGTTTTTAGATGAAATTCATATACACCTAAACAGTTTCATCATCAAGCAAATAACACGTTGTCTTGGATTTCAAAGTCCTGTCCTTGTCATATGGTGGTGCGCTGTATCAGGAAGAGCTGTACTGAGTCTTAATTTCGTTAAAGACGATAACGGGAATGCTGTTGTTTGTAAAACAGATATGTTACAGAGAGAATATCCTTCTAACAAAACAGAGGTTTTGTCGTACTAGCAATCTGACTTTAGGTTCCCAGTAGTTCCAACAAGATTGCGCCACAAGTCACACCGCTGAAGCCACTATCCACTATTGCTTTACTTCAAGGAAAGCTTGACAACCACCTGATTTCCTGAGAAACAAACTTTCCGTACCCATCACACTACCCCCGGACTTTCACCACCTGATGCTTATATGTTGGGAATGATAGAGGAAAGCATCTTTCGAAATGAACCACCGACTACCATCGCGGAGCTTTGTTATGAAATAACTAGATACGTCCAAAGCATTCCTCAACTCCTTTTCACCAACATGTTTGAAAATCTTCAACAACGCTACAATAGTTGCCTAAAACTTTGTGGATGGCATATAAAACGTGTGTGTTAAAAATTGAAGTTTTAAGCTTTCTTTTACTTTCTTTTACTTTAAAAATTGAAGTTTTAAGCTTTCTTTTACTTTAAATGTTTAAATTAAACATTTAAAAATATTACAATTTCGGTACTGTTTATTTTGGTGCATGCATACTGTATTATTAAGGCAATAGCTCAGTGTAGGCTAGTGTTGTTCATTACTCCGCTGTGTGGACAGTCATATGTCCAAATTCGGCTATTCACATAAGCTTTATCTGCTTGTTATTCCACCCTCCGTCCTTTATCAGTCCTATAGACATAAAACGAGGACATTAAAAAATGTCTATTATCATCATTAAATTATATAGATTATATTTAACTCATTTATACATCATACATTATTTTACAAGTTCCCATTTTGAATAATTTTTACAATGATATGTATATCAAACTGTAAAATATGTTTAACAATCAGTAATAGTGAACAGTAACTGGGTAAAAGGAAACTTTTGTTTTTTCCGTAAAAGAATAACTTAACCATATTTTTAATTATAGACATTTTACATTCGATCAATATCAATTTTGCACTGTATTTAATAAATTTGCTATGTTATGTTGCAGCCTCCTCCACAACTGCCATTGTCCTATACACAAACTACGTTAAGCTTGCAGCTCGAGTCACAAGGTGTTCAAGATGTAGAAGTGTCTTCAACTTCAGAAGAAAAGAAAGATGGAGGATCAAATAATGGTCAGAATTGTACAGATGCCAACTGCTCGTGTCAGGAACCTGAGTTCCCACACGCTAAGTTGGCATTGCTGGATGAGAAGATATCTAGCCCTCGATGGGTTGTGCCTGTACTTCCTGAACAAGAACTAGAAGTTCTAATGCAAGCTGCCATACAGCTTTGTCGTACAGGTAGATTAATGCCCAGGATTTATTTAATAGTGGGAGTTTAAGGGCAAGCAAACTTCTTTCTATTACACTATTATTAGTTAGACTTGTAACAATGTAAGCGGGTTTTTATCCATTTTTATTTCAGCGATTGGTTTGAAGTTTGGTACTGTTTTATAATTCTGATAACAATAAATATTTCTGGTGACTATGTAAAAATGTAAGATGGTGGATGAGTGTTGAGATAAATGTATTAAACAGCTTGATTACACATAAATATTTGAGTGATCGACACCGTCACTCTTGTTTCTAAATTATTTAAAGCAGATGTTTAAAAAAAACAACATGTACACGCATTAAAAAACAAAATGTGCAGAATAACATCCTACATTTATATTTGTAGAAAAAACTCAAAAACAAATTCATTCTCGTAGGAAAAATCTCAAAAATAGTTACTTCCGGTCAAAAAACGTGCTTCCGATTGTTGGATTTTTTGTCTAACGAAGTTCGAGCGTGACCACAAAAATTGTTCATTTTGAGCCTGTAGTGATAACAAAATTTGACTTATACAATATCAAGTATACCATATCAGGGATCATTTCATAAAGCATCAGTCCCTGAGAGTTCAAAAAACATATATAGCCATGATCTTCATATCCCATTTCAAACATTAATGTAAGACCATTTACCATGATATTGTAAAAACTATATTGACTTAAGTTTAGGCCAACCTAAATATATAAAAGATTTAAAAAGGTTGAGGAGGGAGAAAAAGAAGCATTATTGTAGGAAGGAATAATTAGGGACTCTTTCACTGGTCTTGGTTGAGGACAGTTGTATATTCGTCTGTCTAAAATCCAACATAAATAACACATCAAGAGAAATAACTAATTTGTCACCGCACCTACTGGCATCACACAGAATGTACCAAACAAATTATACTTAGTACTGATAAATTCTCATATTCTCCTCCTGCCATTTTGGGTGTGTTAACTACAGATTTTATTTACATCAGACTTCAAGCCTTATCATCTTCAAAACTAAAATTATCCAGTGAACAACTTTCATTTACATCCTTAACATAAACCGTCCTGATCAATAGACTATTTTAAGTAATCTGTTTTAAGTTAAGTTCAATATTTCTTAATAGTTCTATAACAATCAATCATCCTTTATTAGATTAAGCATAGAATAAGAACTCATTGTGTAAAATTGTTTAATATTTAAGTAGAGTTGCATTAAAATACATTTAAACCAGTTAACTGCCAAATTATAAATTTTGAATTCCAATATTCAATTGTACTAATTTTGTATTTTTAATTTATTAAACCATTGTAAACACATCTCACAGCGTATTTCTGCCTATTACACGCTTTATATTAGCTTGACCTGTATGTAACAAAATCTTTCAACATAATTTTCACCAACTTAAAGACATCTGATTAACTTGAAAATTTGCACACGTATTAAGGACCGATGACAATACAATAATTTACATATCTCTCCTTAAATTTTACATAAATAATTTTAAATCTATTGTCACACATAAGATATACAAAAAATCAAGTCTCTTAATTACAGTTACTTTTAATTCCGTTTTGAGACTAAAAAATAAGAAAATAAATCGTAGTGAAAAAAAAACTTAAAAACAACACATTGTAGTAAGTAGCAAACCGAACTAAAAAGTAGAAAATAATTAATTTTATTGTAAAAAAGCATGGGATGTGTTTTAATATATTTTTATAATAACTCTAGTTTTATAAATAGCTACCAATGAAATATTTGTAACATGTTATTGTCAAGCACCTCACGTTTTTTTTTGCAATAAAATTAATTATTTTCTACTTTTTAGTTCGGTTTGCTATTAAAGCGTGTGTTTTTAGTTTTTTTAGACTTTAATTTATTTTATAAATTGACGTTAAACATGAGAGCGATTACAGTAACAACACCCATTACACTCATCAATATTATATTACAAGCTGTCTATTCTCTAGTGTTGAACAAATGTCGTATAGTTTATTGTAACAAAAGCATGTCTTTTTGTTTTTCAATACATTACCTGCTCAGATAAACATGAATTAAACTGAGTTTCAACTCTGTAATTACTGGATGTACTAGTACATCTTTGAATTATTTGTATTAATATATTGAATTTGTTTGCAGGTCAAGATGTTAGAAGTGAAGCTTGCCAAAGATTTTTCCGAGAGGGCTTGACAATCTCGTTCACCAAAATTTTAACAGATGATGCAGTAAACAGTTGGAAGCTAAATATTCACCATTGTATTTATTTGAATTGCGAGAGGCTTATTGAATTATGTGTTATCAAATTGGGTCAAGATTGGTTTCCTCTGTTAGATCTTTTGGCTATGGTGTTCAATCCTAATAACAAGTAAGTAGATAAAGATAATATTTTTAGATGCCTAAATATGTCAGTTTGGTGATCTTTAGTTAATTGTTTGTATGGTGGACTTCCGTTAATTTGGTATCCGTTGGTTCAACATATTTAATAGTCTGACATGCATCTTGTAGTTATTTAAATTATTTTTCAAAATGTATGACATTTATGGGACTTGCGTGTATGACCCGTATACTTTGTTATTCTTCTATTTCACCATTCAGTATATAATAATCATGTAGAAATTATGAATGTGTATCGTTATGGTCGTGCAGAATGAAGAATGATGGGACAATGAAATATTTTGTCACATATTTGGAATGTTTAAAAAAAGATTCCAGAATGTAACGGTATGAAATAAAGAAAAGCTAAAAATTAAACTCGTCCATGACATTAAATCCACAAAGCTTGTAACATATAAACCATTTCATTAAATTTATATAAAGTTTGTTATATTATATAATTAGTAAACCTAATTTAACCAAATCTGGATTATGGAAGATCTTAATAAATACAACCTCTTTGGGAGGAAAAGAAATACTTTAGTACAATTGTTTACCGTTATTGAGAATTCTGTTCATAACTGTCTAGCAAACAATAAGCATTATAAGAGCACTTACAAGTATCAAGATAGAGCAAACATCAACCAAGTATGTCTTCAACTAAGACACATAATCAAACGTGCAAATAATTAGCTAACTGAAATATTCAGGTGTAACAAAACATTATCAATTATAATTATAAGAAAGAACACAAGTGACAATTACATTCCAGGGACATTTAAAACAAATTTATATACATAAATTACATCCAAAAACGTTAAGAACAATGTTCAAGTAGCCTAACTAATCAAAATTAGAATAAACAATAAGTCTTAATAAATTAACATTAAACTATATCATCAGTGATCTGATCTTTCAAATGTAATAAACTGTCATAGTTTTAAAGAACATAATATTATCTCGCTTTGTCCAGACTATAATTTTAATAACAAATGTGTTAATACATTTTAAATTAATTTAATGAACCTTCTTTCTTCTGAATTTCTTTTCCTTTTCAATTTCTGATTTCAGAGTTAATTTAAATTGTAAGTCAATCATTAACCTTGTTAATCATTAAGTTTTGGTTTTAATAAACATTCATCATCAGTTTTTTTTTCTCTTGAGCTAGCATAATCGGGATGTCAAAATTTCCTAAATTTATTTAACACCCTATATTAACCAGGAAAGGGAGATTATAAGTACTGTCTGTTGCTTATAATCCAATTCTGATATGTTCTACTACTGTGGGGAGCGATTGCAGATGAGAATATTATACATATACAGTAAGACCTTGGTAATCCGGCACTCGATAGTCCGGCAGACCCGATAGTTCGGCATCCATCATCTTGAAAATTGGCACTCATTAAAAATGGCAGTTTTTGTAATTATTGAGTGATTTAGGCCCGGTCTGCACTCAAACATTTCAATTAAAATTTCTCCTAAAAATCGAACCGATTCAAAACAATGTGCTCTTGTACTCCTTTAAAGATGTTCCCGGTTAAAGGGACCGTTTAACACTTTCGTTGCTGACAGTATAATGAAGATTATTTGAACAAATTGAAGTCTTTGGAAAAAGATACATTGAATTTCTTATAAATAGTTGTTCGATGGAACAAAGGGGAATGGAGCCGTCCCTACCTGATGCCCATCAGTTAGAGGCAGTCTCTCTACGCAGTAATTGTTACGTAGTTTCAACGTGTAATTTACGTGTCCTCTCTATATATACTTTTGTGTACAGTGAGTGTTGTGGTGTAAACCAAACAATGTTTTTTAAGCCTAAGAAAAGTGCTGCTTCCAACCATGACTTTGTTTGAAGAAAACATCTGACTTTGTCAATCCAGCAAAACCTGAACATTATTGAACAATAATGTTGTTGAAAAAGATGAGAATAGAAACAGCATTATGAGTGAATTCAACTTTTCATCCTCCACTATATATGACATCAAAAAACAAAAAAATTAGAGAAATTTTTTTCATAATCTGCTTCTGTTAAAAGTCTTGAAAGCAGACAAACTTTTAAAAAACCTAAGCTAGAGAACCTGGACGTACTTGTGCGTTTATTTATTGTTTATTCCCTGTTTAACCATTTTAAAGAAAGACTTCGATAATCTGGCATATTCGATAATCCGGCAGCACCAAATCCCCGAGCGTGCCGGATTATCGAGGTTTTACTATACTATGATGATAGTTTTATTGTAGCGTGGATTCTTAATATTTTAAACAGTGGTGACTGGATTTTCTCCTTTAGATAACTAAATGTTCTCCACTAGACGTATTCCTACAGGCAAACTCACTTAGCACATGAAGCCTCATTGCAGATGATACTGTAGGATAGATAGAGAAATGTTTTTAAAAAACCTGTTTTTTTTCTTTACATGGGTTTTTTAAAGTTAGTATTATCTAAACCAAGTTAATGGAGCTGTAGGTTTTCCAAATTGCTAATCTTTTAATAGTTCCAACATGTCTTGATTTGATTATGAACCTGATCTTCCCTGATTAAAACTGAGTGGGGTACTTCACCAAATGTTTGTTAAAAGGTAGGCAAATGTTGTGATGTTAGTTAGAAATGGTAATATTATTGTGTTTATGTTTAAAATATAATTACGAAACTAACCAAAAGCTGGTTAGTTCCAGTTTTAGTGATAGTGTAGATTCGTTATTAGTATACATATGAAGAACCGTATGATCTGTTCAACAACTAGCAAATTCCCTTCTACAAATTCAGGGTGTGCAAGAGATAGGAGACACAAATGAAAGATAATTTAAAGACAATCTAGACAACAAAAATATAGTTAAAGCTCTGAGAAAGCAATGATAAAACCTTGAATGTTATATAAATTGAGTTATACTTTGAATGACCATTACTTATACGTATGTTTTTCTCTTACAGATTCCATTCGTATAATTCATCCAAGACTTCAGAAACTGTGCCTCCAGGTTCAACATTAGCAGATGAAGATGTGTTTGCTCGGCCACCACCAGACTCTAGAACACCCAGAGGATGGCTAGTCGACCTCATCAATAGGTAAGAATTGTATATTACTCAATTTTATTTAATAAACATGTAGTGAAGACAATACCTGACTACATCGCATACAAAATAGTATTTCATAGATTATACCCGTGTACTCGTTTTCAGACAAGTTTAGTGCTACATTATTATTATTTTTGTATAGTTATTGAATATGTTTTTATTATTACAGTAGAGTCCCGGTAATTCGAGTCTCGATAATCCGTCGTTCCGTGTAATTCGAGCCACAAATAGCATTGAATGTGACCATACATTATGACACATTCTTGCTGCTTGAAGGATACCAATCTTTAAATTTTTTTCCAATGAATCTGTCAAGAGCGTTTGTACAATAAGTCGCCAGTATAAATGCTTAACATTTTTTATAATGCCCTGATCCATTGGCTGTACAACTAAAGTCATGTTCGGGGAGGGGAAAAAATAACTGTAACGTTGTTCATATAAGTGGGATAGAGTTATGCGCAGTACAAGACGTGTCAATAAACAATATGATTGTTCTGTTCTGTTTACAAAAGGTTTTGTCGAGATTTAACAACAGACAGAGATTGGGCAGAGCATCAATGACAAACTACAGTATCGGTACCTAGAGAATTCTCGGAAGGCTAAATTCTTGGAAACCGGTACCGCGTTTAGAATTACAATACGTGTACAAACACGTAAGTACTGCCCCCTTTCTACCAGACAATGACCTATTTATCCAGCGATCCCTTTCACAAGATTTTTTTTTAGTGTTAAAAAAAACTTCAAATTAAAGAAGTTGACTTCGAATTATCCATCATTTTTTTTTACATTGATATATAAAGTTCAAGGGACCGAACCGAAACTTCGAATTAACAGTAATTTCGAATTAAAGTTGACCGAATTATCCAAGTTCTACTGTATGTACAAAAATAATATCGAAACAAACTTTTCCCTGCACTGCCGTATCCCTCTGGCGTGACATGCAGCTCATAAACGTTGCAGTGTAGTTAAACAAAAAACTATTTATGATTTCTTTAATAAGTAAGTTTCTATTTTTTACTGTGTATAAAATTACTTTTTTACCTCAGTGTTCAATACAAAATAGTGTATATTTAATAAAACTTTATTTTTTTCAGAGATACGAGGACTATAAATAGTAGTTTTACCTTAACCTCTACATATTCTGTGTAATTCGAGTTTTTCACAATCCGAGGTACTCTCGGTCCCATTCAACTCAAAATATCGGGACTCTACTGTATTTATTTTGTAATATTTCACATCTACAAAATTTAAAAGTGATTTAAAATTATACAAAAATAATATACAAACATATGACCGAGATTACATACTCGTAGAATAAATGTGAAATAAAATAAAAACAAAATTAAGCACCCTCAAAGAAAAAGCCTGTTGTGGGAGACCTTAAACAAAAGTTTTGTACAATTCAAGAACAAAAGAGGACATTTACAGCAGCTGCACTTAAATGGAAATTATGCTTGGTTATAAATTTGGAATTTAAACGTAATTACAAATAATACATTCTTTTCAGACTTAGCAAATAATTTTGAGTTTGTCAAACAAATTATCGGTGGTCAAGTCTTAACCAATTTAGAAATATTGGCAGAGACGCTGCCTCCTTAACACTAATTGGAAGAGCGTTATAAAATTTATGTATAAGTAACACATATTCAAAAAAGGTTTAAGGACCTATCAGAGAGTGGTAAATCATCAGAAGAGGGGTAGAGCATACATCCCTTTTAAAATATAGAATTTTCTAAGGACATTTACGGAAGTTTGTTTGAAATCACCCAGAACTGGAACTTAATCAATATTGATCATTGATAAATTGTTTTTTTCAATTACTTAGAGTATTGTCTTTCAAACAGCTGATTTCTTTTCTAACATTTCATTATTTTACAAAAATACCGGGAAAACAACACTTGTGTTCACCTGATATCAATGTAAGCTAGCTATTGTCTTGCTGATTGGCACCTTAAAAACTGAATCTTAAAGAATCCAAAATAAAAAGTAATATTAAGAATATATCCTTTTCTTAATTTATATACTAGTAGACTAGTATTTAAATTTACCACTCTGAAAAAGTGTCTACTACTCTTTAGGTTAATTTTTTTTCTAGCTAGATTGAAACTGTAAAATTTGTAGACAATTTACTACATTCTAATTGTTAAAAGCAGTAGAAGTGTAAATTACCAATTACAATAATTTCCAATATTTTTGAAATATGGTATTATTATGTTTCAGGTTTGGAAAGCTTGGAGGGTTTCAGACATTAATGGAAAGGTTCCAGTCAGAAAATAACCTAACAGTTCCTGTAATTCATGCTTTGATTCGTCCTTTTGGTCTTTGTCATGAATTGCTTACTGTTCACACTATTGTCAAGTTTCTTATGCCGATAGTGGTAAGTTAAGCATTTTAAGTATAAACAAATTATATGCACAATGTTTGTATTCCAGGTGTTTTTGACGACATAACTCCATTTGATCCAATTAAATTAGAGGTGTTACGGCAGGTGTTATAGTTATAGCCTGGTCTATATAACAACAACTGAAGAAAAGGCCTTTAAAAATGAAATGTTAAGGAGGTACTTAAAGCAAGGCATTTTTATTCTATAGAAAAATTCATGGGACTGCCATCTATTGAATATTGATGTTTTTTCCTTTTTTATACATTTGATATAAATTATTAGGAAAGTAATTTTAGAAGTTAATAAAATGTATTAAATGCTTTAAATCATTAAGTGTAAAAAAAATACAGTGTTGACAAGGCTAATACAATGTTCAAAAATTGTCTCCTAGCTGCTAAAAATATTTTACTGGTTTGTAGCGATAGACACGCTGAAGTTATAGAAGCTAAGCAGTGTTTAAGCAACTGTGCTACTTTTTTTTATCACAGAAAAAGTAAATTGATGTGGCAGTGGATTTCAGGCGATATGTGTAGGCCTTTGTACTTTGTACAGTATGCACCACTGGTACTGGAATAAACATTACTGAAACTAATACAGTACAGTCTCGCTAATCCGGACTTGACGGGACCGGACCCTGTCCGGATTAGTGAAAGTCCGGATTAGACGGAAAAAGCCTAAAAAATGCATGAAATATATACCGTTTGTGTTTTTAGTGAGAAAACGTATTAAAACTGGTGTTTTGGTAATACAGTATACAGTAAATATCAGCGACCACTGAATTAAATAGACTAGTCAAGGTCGAACGCAAGAGTGAAGCCAGTTTTAGAAGCTCGTGTTCTAACTGTTGTACAATAGAAACTACAATAGCCAATTTTTTCAAAAAATAATTTTCAGAAAATGTAGCTTTTCAGCTACATTTCTCTCGCTTACATGACGCATCTGCCCTAAAAACAAAATATTTTCTCGCAATGCAACTTTTTGATGTCACGAATTAAAAAGTATAAAAAAATGTAGACTTTATTCGATTTTTAAAGTGCAAACCATTTTTACTTTTAAATTGTGATCACACCATTAGCGTCCCACACTATTAAACTGTAAGTTTATCAAATTTCAAAGATTTTTGAGCATTTTCAGCTATTGAAACCACAGTGTAAATGAATAGGGCGCACTGAAAATTTCACTCCAGACGTCTAACGAGAAACAAATCAAAAAGGGACTGTTGATTCGACAGATAGTTAGACAGACAGTCTGCAGTCAGGCGAGCTGCTGAAGTGAGCGAGCTAGTAAAGGCCCTACTACAATCCCACACCGAAGATGAATGGGACAAATTCCTCTCCACAGTAGAAACAGAGACCGGCTCACTCTGGAAACTCAACCGCCAACTCCTACGACCAAAAACAAGCAACCATCCACTTCACGGACAAAGCGGACTCACTTATTCTCCGTCCGAAAAGGCCAAAGCGTTCGCTGATTCCTTAGAAGACCAGTTTTCTCCCCATTCACACATCTACGAGGAAGACCACATCGACCTCGTAGAAAATTATCTCGAGGACTACCTGAGGTGTCCTTTGGGCCCCCTCCCAGACCCTTTCACTAGTAACCAGGTGGCTCGAGTCATCCCCAAATTAAAGCCAAACAAAGCCCCTGGTATAGACTCTATAGGCAACTTGGCACTTAAAAATATCCCTTCCCAAATGGTAGTCCCCATAACCAACCTATTCAATGGTATCATGCGAACCGGCAACTTCCCTATTTCATGGAAAGGGGCAAAGATCATCATGATCAAACAGCCAAATAAATCGCCCCTCTTCCCGCAAAACTTCCGACCTATCTCACTTTTGCCTGGTCTCTCGAAAGTTTTCGAAAGACTAGTCAATGCCCAACTCGTCCACCACCTCAAAGAGGTCATCAGGCCCGAGCAGTTTGGTTTCGCAGCGAGCACTCCACAACCCTACAACTCGTTAGAGTTATCAACGCTCTCACTGATGGTTTTAACAAAAACCGTCACACCATGGCTGTATTCCTGGATATCAGCAAAGCCTTCGACAAGGTTTGGCACAATGGGCTCTTGTACAAGCTAGCCCATATAGGCCAGTCGGTAAAGTTCAATTTAGACCAAAAGTACCAGTAATTTGCAATACGGCTGAATTTTTTTTTTATAAGTACATTAAAGTATGTAGATTAACATAAAAAAAAGTTTACCAGTCTATCAATTTCCCAAAGTCGAAAAAAAAAATCGATTATCATTTTTTTTTCGTTTATCCTTAATATTTCGAGCTGGGATGAAGATAGAGGAACATAAAAAATACCACCGTGTAGGGGAGGTATTTTTCAACAAAAAAGGTCATGTGTATTTATTTCGTCCGAGCAATGGTTTGTCTGGAAAAAATTTGATAATGCAGGTATGTATTTTGCAGCAGGGGAAATCACTAAAAGGGGACATCTTATTCATATATGAAGCGTTGGCTCATTCTAAATTGGCCGAATTTTAATATATCGAATTGAAACTTGACATAGGAGTTAAAATATATATTTTAAACATTTATGCTGAGTCTCAGCTTGTTATCTTGAAAATTACCCGATCTAGGAGTCGATTTCGATTATCGATTTTACTAGTACCGGATTCACGAACTAATTTCAATCTATTCCAGTTTCGTCAATTTTTGGAATATCAACATCAAATTTGTTTTACAAGCTGAGTACACCAGTATAAATATTCTTAGTAAGTATGAACGATTTTAAGGTACTTATAAAAAAAAAATTCAGCCGTATTCTAGTTTTTTTTTTAGGGCCGTCCGGATTATCGGAGACCGGATTAGCGAGACTGTACTGTAGTTGTAAATGTTTGATTTTTAGAAAAAACAAAGTAAAAGGGAACTGAAAGCTTTAGTTTTTAAACACACATGATCTTTATGCCCTCCATTAAGTTTTGCAATTTAACTTGCATAAAATAATAATAATACAAATTATCATGAATTTAACTTGGTCATTTTTACTTCTTACCTTAAGGAGTCTCTGAGGTTTGTGTTCGTCAGCTGTGTGTACAAGTGAATTCAGGCACATGAAATAAAATAGATGGATTGTTTAATGAAAACTTTTGAATACGTTTATTATGAACAATTAATTAGTCAGAAACATATACGTAGAACACAAATATAGAATATAAGTTGATGTAGTTGCACAATTGAAAATTAGTGAATATAGAAAATTGTTTAAAATTTTTATGTACCAACTGGTAATGCGAAGCCTAATTTTAATATAAAAACCTGAATTGTCCTTTAACGTACACCTTTCCCCAATGTTTTAAACTTATTGGTTGATTGCTAATACACTTGTAGCCTATGTCCTCGTATAGTGAAATACTCTATCTTAATCCCATAGAATCTGGCATCTTTATGAATAACTTAAGAGTTCTTTCTTTCGGCAAAACCTAGACCATGCTGGCACATCATAATATATTTTAACTGCAAAAACTTCAAATCCATGCCTGTCAAAACTTTGGTACAGATCCCTTGTACCTGTTACCATCTCCATTCATTACTCGAAGAAGGATGCATCCAGAATCCTGTATTGGAAATCCTGTAAGGAAATTTCATTCTATTTCTTTATGATCGGTTTGTTCAAAACCACATATAGTAAGGTGTCAGAAGACTGTCCACTGTCAGAATTATTTTAGGTTTTTAATATGAGTATTGGTTTTGTTTGCAATTGTCACTGTATTTTGAGTTTATTCCCATATTTTTTATCTATGATCTATACACTATGCTACTATAAATAAAAACTTATAGATTAGATAGGAAGTATATTCTGTTTAATTTGTAGGCGTTTATAGTTTTAGGAAACCTTCATAGTGTCATTAAAGATCTTATTGATGACAACATATTGGAGAAAAGGGGTTGTTGCATGCTTCTAATGTAACTAGTTATTTATTTACAAAGCTTCACAATGGTAGGCGGCGCCTCATTTCGGAAGATGGTTTCCTTCATTATTCCCCATACAATATAAGTGTCAGGTGGTAAAAGATCAGATGGGATGGACATCATGAGATTTTTCTAGATTAGTACAGGACAGGTGCAGTTTTGTATACAGGGTTTCATCATAAATATAAAAACTATATACTGTTAAAACATTTGTTGCCATTCCGAATATCGATTGTAATAAATAATTATGTGACTCGCCATCACCAATATTCTAATATTTTACCTTTGTAGGACGGCCGTTTAGGCTATTCTGCCATTCTCAAGTTTCTCTTCCCCTTGACAACGCAATCTTGACGTTCCTTTGTTGTTGTGTAATCCTTTGCCAATCGTTGAAACACAAACACTAATCACAGTACATTAAAACAATAATAAATCAGCTTATAAACACGACATATTGTTTAAAACAAGTCAATTTCAAATTCACCGACCAATTGGGCCCAACATTCCGATACATACTGTGCAGAACTTTGTTTGTATACATACATAATACAAACAAAATATAGATTTTTCTAAAAATATTTTCAAAATAGGTCTACTCAATAAAATTTTTTTCTAAATCATATTTTTTAACAGACATATTTAGTGTAAAAAATAAGTTCAAATATCTAATCACTTTGATTACTACTTTTAAGTTAATTTACAACCTCTAGACTATTTATTTATTGTTTTTAATTGTCATTTTAAGTCCAGGGTTCATACGCGTCCTGGAAAACCTGGAATTATCCTTGAATTTTCTGTGATGTCCTTTAAAATGAGGTTTCTGTCCTGGAATTTTCCCCTCTATTCCAAAATACCGATTTCATTTCTAAATTATATTGACTGATCTGAGTATATACCATGCTTACATGTAACTAGTTTTAACCATTCAAACCTAATAAAAATTAAGATGAGAGAATGCAGGTTGTTGACATTTCATAATACTGGCATACTATAGTAGTTTTGAAATTTAATAGTTAGACTTTCTCCACCAGTGGAGAATTACCGTTAAATTTTAAACATATATGGGAAGATGGTTGGGCTTACAGTAGAATCAAAGAAACTGGTTTGTCAAAATATTACAAGTTGTTTTAAGTTTTTCTACAAAAGAAACAATCAACAGTTAGGACAATTTTTGACAAGTGAACTTAATTAGATTCTGTGGTATCTATTGTGTAATGTTTTGGTTATCTCAACATGTTAGTTGACAACCTAAATATTACAAAACAATTCTCTTTTGTTTAGTAATTCAATAATGTAAATCGTTTTCAATAAAAATATATTTATACTATTGGCCGAACCCCATCCAGGAACAATATTTCAATGACTCAATTTCATATATTCTTAATAGTTAACTCTCACTTCACGTGTTTCAATTATGCAATTAATTATTTAAAATATAAATTACAGTTCATCAGTAACATCAATCCTTGACAATTCTGTAAAATAATTTTCTGAAGTTAGAAAATTCAGTGTTATTTACTATTTTTTTAAAGAGGTTTTGTTTTCATCCGACCTATTTAGGTTGGGGACAATAAAAAAAAAACCAAACATTGTTTGATTTTAATGTCATCACTTTTTATGACATGTATTTTTCGTTCAAGAGCTTTATCTAAAAAAAAAAATACTTTTAACCGTAGAATTGTGTGGTTTAAGTGTCCTGGAAAATCAAGACCATGTCCTGGAATTGTACTGGAAATTCTTTTTGAAAAACCTGTTTGAACTATAATTTTACTTTTTGTGTACTTACAACTCTCAGTCCTTTAATTTTCTTTTTTATTCCCTGGTGACGTACGTTTCGCCTTTTCTATTCAGGCATTATCAAACCTACATTTCACTAGTACTTTATATTTGTTAATGCGTGTCAAGTTTTAAAAATGAAACACTTATACAAAACATTCACAAACAACATGTAACACATAACACAATACAACACTCAATAGGGACATTTAACCCTCCCAGTGGCAGACTGCTCAAAGTGACGTTCTCTCAGGCGCAAGATACAGCTATTTCGACAATTAGCGAGAATTTGCATAAGCGATAATTTAACCCACTTAGAATCATCCAATCGCAATAAAACTGGCACCATTGGAAAGAAAATGAATCAAACTTTAATTTTTGTATTTACAACTTTTTCGTAAAACGTATATTTACATACGTAATCATCGTTTTAAAATATGCAAATCTGTCTACAGCTCTTTCCGTGCGCGAATTGCATACAATTGTACTGTTATTTCCCACTTCTTCAACGTTTAAGACAGTCTACACTAATATTTCTTTGGCAATTATAACGATACCATTGGATTCGTCATGATTTTATCTTTCTGTTGGTGTCTTCCAATCAGATGTCACTGTAAAATTACTATTTTATTGAAGAATTACTGTAAATCCTTGGGATTGGACAGTCTCTCAACCAATAAACAGGCCATTTGTCAATCGATATTGGGAAGGCAGTGCCTTATGTTTTGACAGATTTCTTTACACGATTTTGTAGAGCAAAGTCTGGAGTTTAGTAAGTAATCCAGAAATAACCGGTTTTATGTCTGTCTAGTTGACAGTTGAAATGTCAGTTCTAGTGAGAAAGTCAAGCGCGTGGGTTCTCACGTTATACAAATGGGGACCTATATGCAGCGTGTAGGGTAGCGGCTTTTCATTAGATTGATATCATTTTGTTATTCAAATAAATATAACTCAAACACTTTTGTGAACTAAGGAAAGACGAGTATACCGTTATTTTCTTTGATTTATCCTCTACACTTTGTTATAATAATATTTCATTTTTGGGCAAAGCATATATTAGTAAATGACGTTACAATCTATTCCTAGGTTTGTTACCAGTCGTGTACTTGGAACATAAAAACTGTTTTTTTCAAAATAAAAAATTTGAAATTGATAAATGTTTTTATACAGTTATATTTAGAACTAAATTACGAAACTTTTTTACGCTTACGAAAAAAATACAAAAAATGTTTACTACTTGTTATGTAGGCCTTAAGTTGAACTTTTTCCTTTCGTTACTGAACATTTTTTGTTTCTTGAGCTAATAACTTTTACAATTTCAAAATAAACTAATTTTTAGTGGCATATTTGAATTCTTTAAAGTTTCTTCTACAAAAAAGCTATTGAACACTTTTGGATTGGGGTTCATTTACTATTTTTGGCGAATTTTTAAAAATATGCTTGCAAAACGCTAAAAACAGGCTTTTCAATTTTAGCTTTAACCATGCCACTACTTGGAGGGTTAAATTTTATTCACAATTACGCGAGCCGAATGTACGTGTGGCCGCGATCGTTTTTTTGCTAGCTACTCCTAAAGTCTAAAGTCTAGATCGTTTTTTTGAACCCTGAAGTCTAAAGCTCTAAACTCCATTATTGTTATTTTTTTAAATTTCATTCAATAAAAATAATTGATTTAATTTTCTGAATAGATATGTTCAAAATACTACCCAATGAAAAATTTGTTTTTAACACTTAACATATTTTGTTATTCTCGGATTTAATCTGAACAGAATGACATAATAAGTTATGTTTTTGTTTGTAGTAATGTTTGGCTATTTTACAAAAAGACCACCTCAAACAGTCATATTTTAATTGGATCTGGTGGAGCAGCCAAGTGTCAAATAAATAGTTTACAAAAGGTTTAGTCTTAATATTATTCTGAGAGATTTTTCTTGCAAATTTAAGATTCTGTTTACTTTATCTTTTGGTGTTGCACCATAGATACTGATTCCAAATGAAATGCTGTATGAGTGCAAAATAAATTGTTTTTAAGATGTCTACATTCTAAACTTCCACGTTCTATATAGTCCATAAAGACCTGAGGAGGCTCTTTTTTAAATAAGGTCTATATGAAAATCCCATGTGAAATTGTTACCTTAAGAAATTTTGTTTTTTACCTTCTCAATTAGTTTTGCATCACATAAAATGTCAAACTGATTTCAGTTTCATAATTTAGTGTACTTATTTGCATGGAATTTGTTTCTTTGTTGAACAGGACATGGTACCAAATATATTAGATAACTTAACAGACGATGAACTCAAAAAAGAAGCAAAGAACGAGTCTAAGAATGATGCGATATCTGCTATCATTAAAGCTGCTAAGTGTTTGGCTTCAAGAGTACCAAATCAGGAGGAAACCATTAAAAATTTGGAAATATTTAGACTTAAGATGATTCTCAGGTATGAAGATATCAAATTTTGTCTAAAATACTTTCAGTTTTTATTGTATGAATAATAAGCCTATTCAAGTATACTTATATTGTTAACTTATAACCTGCTTCACTAGTGTTCAAAAAGTACATCGTTTAACATTCCTATTTGAATTTAGTGCTACTGTTATCGATATCTACTATCAGTTTGATATAATTATTTATATTATTGTAATGATTCTACCATATTTACCGATATTGTCTGATAATGTTTATCGTATGACTATTTGATATTTGTATTATAATGTTTGCAGATTTTATTTGTTAGTAGTGGAAGTTTTTTTTTTTTGTGCGAATGTGAGTGTATATTTTATGTAGATGATATATTTCTCTATATAGTAGAGTCCCGCTATTCCGAAAATCCGCCTATTCCAAACAGAGTTCAGAAAAAATATCGATTTTTTTAAACATAAAAGAAATTAAAGAACAGGGGAAATTAAAAAGACGATCTTGAAAAAGTACATTTATTGTTATACAAATAAGTTAAATAGAGACATACATAGAGCCTAAGCTTGATGAAAACGCCTGAAACCAAATGAGAATGAAAGCTGGTTTTGTTTCCTTCACGTTTTCCATCCGTTTTGCAAGAAGGAAGCTACGGCAACAAGCGTCCGGTGAAAAGGATACCGAGTCCGACAGAAAGAAGGAAGGATTAGATACAACAGCTAGGCACTAGCAGTGTTGTTGCGTTCATCCGTTTTCTCCTCCGTTTTCGTTATCTCGAACAAATTTTATATTTTTCTCGATCTTTTTTCAAGACGATGCGGTACTAGCGGACAGACTGCGGGATGACAAAACGGACAGTTCGAACAACCAATCTCTTCCCTTCCGGTTTTAGAAGAAAACAGAATCTTAACGCAAAGGAAGGAAAAAAATGGATGGTGTAAACCTACACTAAGGTGAGGTCAGGAGCATTTGCCGTGTCTACGTGTGACATGAATTCAGTTTGAGGTTCACCTCCTTCTTGCTTGCCTCCGAATCGATCAACCCTGTATAGAACTGACGCTAGCAGATGTCCCGGCACTTAATTTATGCCTTAACAAGTCAATAAGTTGATATTCATGAAATCCGTCTATTCCGAAATCCCGCTAAACTGAACAGAGTCCGATCCTAATTAGTTCAGAATAGCGGAGCTCTACTGTATTTTATTGAATTTTCGCTGGCAAAATGTCAACCAATAAGAGATTGACGAATTAGAAGTTTGTAGTTAGATGATATGGTTTGTAGAGGGACAGTAAAGGTTTTTTTGTTGTTGATATTAAAGACTTTAATTAGTAATATACCAGAAGAATATGATATTTTATTAAAGAGAGAGGTGTAAAATGAATTTGAAACAAGTTTTGAACCCTTAACAAAATTGTTTTCAGAACATTAATTGTTAAAAACAAACAAAATTTAAAAGAATGGTTTAAAATAGCTTGCTTTGGTACTTAAAAATAGTCCGTAAGGAGTTCATGTTCTAAATTTCAGAAAGTTTTGACAACATAATCTTTTGTTAGACCTAAGCACAAAGTGAAAACTTTAAATAATAACAAATCTTCCTGAGGTTTTGGAATTAACTAGATAAACTCCTTCTCTTCTTCATTAGTCAAAATCTTAACAAACTGAAATAAAATTTAAAAAATCAGTTACAAAACCATTCAGTATTATAAATATTTTGTATATTAAATGTTTTTGATAATAAAGTTTATTGCAATATATATGATTCTACGTTGATTTTGAATTTCATTGTTCAGGTTACTTCAGATCTCATCTTTCAATGGTAAAATGAATGCATTGAATGAAGTGAACAAAGTTATAGCTAGTGTTTCATACTATCCACACAGACATTCTGGCATAGAGCAAGAGGAAGAGTGGCTTACACCAGAACGCATGGCTGTAAGTATTCTGCAGTAATATACCTATATAAACAGTGTCTTACCTTCATTTCTTAGAAACAACAAAAGATAGGACATGCATATTAAGTTTGCAGCTATTGTATGGGTGAGAGTGGGATAATGTGTCTGTATTCCCTTCAACCCTCCAACTTTAAAGTAATAAATGTGACCCACCCTTTCTGAAATCTTAAATGATTAAGTTATTACCTGGTATAGTGTGGAGCATACAATACTCCTAAATTGGTAACATAGAAACCAAATTATAACGACAATTAAAACTAATTAATGACAAGTAAAAACTGGACAATCTTAAATAATAACCAATTGAAGCAAAAAATAATTAACAATAGAAACTATTTCAAATCTTAAAATTAGTTAAGAACCATACATAACAACTTCAGTGCACTATGAAAGTGACAGCGCTATTAACATAGGAGGTGAATCATTATTTTGTTATTTACCGTGAAACTAAGGCTTCTGGCAAGGTTTTGTTCAAACAGAGGCCTACAACTAAATTTAATAAACATTTCTATTGAATAGTCTTTATTAATTTTAAATTAAATATGTGTACAAAAATTGGATATCAAATTAGCTTTCTTCATTAAAAATACATATTTTTAAATCCATTTTACAAACTTAAAAATATATATTTTAAAAACAAAATTTACATAAAACGAGAGCTTGTGATTTTGAATTTGGCACTATTAACTCGTTTTATTTCATGCTATCCCCATTCGTGTGTTTAATGAACCTATTTTAAAGAATACCCTTTGTGTTAGTCAATGGTAGTTCAAGGATTTTGCATTAGGCAGGGCTGTTTATCCCTACTCTCCTTCCTGTTCTTGTCCCCCATTTTTCTATCCCTCCGTAGACTTCAACAGCTTTGTTTATAAATATGACTCATATTGTTTTTTCTCATACAACCGTACAACAGAGGATTTGGCCAGTTTTGGCTCTGTCGGTTTGATTGCTTGCAAATGTACTAACTAGTATGTTCTTCATTCTTCTCTCTTTGGTGATAGCAGAGGTTTTATCTCTACCAATTAGAGCATGTTTGAATGTAAATGCTGTTTTTTAATGGAAATCTCCAAACTGTATAATTTTTTTGTTTGTGTAATAAACCCAGTGCAAAACTTTACCTTTGCCAGGCTTTACTAAATATCTCATTTTCATTTGTTGTTAAAACTGCCAGGATGGTCATTGTCAGCAAAGAAAATGCACGTTCACAACTTAAATAGCTCTGGTTTTGTCAATTTACATGATATTGCTTGAATTTGTTTCACAAGTAAAAAAAATTTTGTTATAAAAAATAAATATAACGGGCTCCTCTACCTTTTTCCGATTTTTAATATAACTATTTTAAATTTGGTATAGAAATTAAAACTTATATACAGGGAGAAACTTTCAGGATATTCTACTACTGAAAATAAAGAAAAAGGTTTATATAAACATAGGTTCGGAAATGCTTCGTTTCCAGTTACCCACTATTTTTTTTTTTTTTTTTGTGAAAAATACTTTTGGATTTAGGAAATATATTGAACACAAATTTTTGATACATACTTGGTATGACATCTTTTACCCATGTATAAAAAATCTAAACTTTTTCATGTACTTTCAAAATGGCGTTCGTTTAAAAATTTTAATGTAAAATATCTCAAAAGCCGCTAACTCTACAAAAATGTCCTTTTTTTTTATTATTTCTGTAACTTAAAAGATATCCGAGTTATTGACTAAAAACTAAAATTGTTGTTTCTTGGCTAGAAATTTATTAATTTCCTAATTAGATTGAAGAAAGACCAGTTTCAAGATACTAACTTGAGACTCGCGTAGAAGTTTAAAATATGCATTTCAACTTCTATGTCAAGTTTGAATTCGATATATATTTAAAATGGACCAATTTAGACCCGCTACACATATGGGCATGACAAATTATTTTCTGTGAACAAGACGCACATTCATACTGCAAGGATTCCCGGTTTCATCAATTTAGAAGACCGTCTTCAAAGTCTATATAAAAGTTAAAAATGTTTATTACCTTCCATACCCATAGCAAAGTTGAAATCTTGATTTTGTAAAATCTTGGACGAAGATTCTTTTACTGTGCAATTATTATTTTCATATATAATAGCAAAAAGTTTGTTTTAAGATGACAGGTCTTAGAATATAATAATTTAAAGCTCATTAACTTTTGAATTTCCATTCAAATTTACTGTTTTTTAATACAGTAGAGTTCCGCTAATCCGAACAGAGTTCAGAAAAAATACCGATTTTTTAAACTTAAAAAACAGGAGAAATTAAAAAGACGTTCATGAAAAAACGTACATTTATTGTTATATAAAATAGTTAAATAGAGACATACATAGAACCTAATCTTGATGAAAACGCCTGAAACGAAATAGGAATGGAAGCTGGTTACTTACAGTACATGTCAGCTCCTTTTATACAATTTGTAGAATAATTTTGAATCACTGCTAAACATAAAGCATTACTAATTTACACAGCACACACTTTTAAGAAGTAATGTCAGTGATTTTTTCTGTCAAACAGTACTGAATCGACTTGAGGATGCAATGTTCCGCCATCGCCACATGATCATAACATTATTTGGTGTTGATGAAGCGTGTTGTTTGACGTAGTGTAGTGCGAGATCAAGAGCATTTGCCGCGTCTGTGTAATATGATTTCAGTTTGAGCATTCCCCTATTCCTCGCTTTCCTCCAAGTCGGTCTGTTTGCATCGATAAATTTGTAATAAGCGCACACAGTTTATCAACCTCCCCTAGAGTAAACACTGAACTAGATATGACTAGACTAGTGAACAGTGCAGTGATTTATAAATATGTTTGAAATGCGGGAGGGAGAGGGGTAGGTAATGTCTCGGCGCTATGAGTCATCGAAGGAAATGCATTTCCTTTCCGACTTTCACTGAACCTGTTCACAAGCCGATCAATGCTGTATAGAGCTGCCATTAGCAGATGTCCCCGCACATTATTTACCCATTAACTTGTCAATAAGTTGATATTATTTATTAAATCCGCCTATTCCGAATTCCCGCTAATCCGAACAGTGTTCGTCCCAATTAGTTCGGATTAGCGGGACTCTACTGTAAATTTAATTTTTTTCCACTGAGTTTTTGTTAAAAAAATATTTTTTAAGATGGAAATTCAACAAATTGTGAACAAGGGAATTTGGTGTATTTGTCTTTATAAATTATCAATTTCAAAATCAGAAATATTGTATAAACCATTTCCTTTCTCTTATGTCGGCCCAAACCAGTGAATGTGTGAAATTAGTAGAGTTAGCTAGAATATAAAATAAAGATGAATTGAACTGCAGCCACTCAAAGGAAAGAGGGGAGCTGTCAAAACTGACTGTATGCAAGATGGAGGGGAAAGGAAGAATTCGCCGTGAACAGTGTCGTTCGTTGTTGACCACCGGTACTGCCAGCACTGTGTGGAATAAAAAGTTACTAAAATGTGATTTTTAATGACTGGTATGCATGGCTCTTAACAAGGAAAAGAAAGTAGCACTTGTCAACCTTCTTATTAATTAAATACAATTTTGAACCGTTTCGGTAACACACTGTTTTCTTTTACTTGTAACATTGTACAATATTGTAATAATTATTATTAAGAGCTGTATACTATTGATATTTCTATAAACATTATTATTTTGTTTTAGAAATGGATAAAAGAAAACCAAGTGTTAGAAATTGTTCTTCGTGATTCCCTTCACCAGCCTCAGTATGTTGAAAAACTAGAAAAAATTCTAAGGTTTATCATTAAGGAGAGGTCGTTATCTTTAGAAGATTTGGATGCAGTTTGGATAGCGCAAAATGGGAAGCATGAAGCGATTGTGAAGAATGTTCATGATTTACTAGCAAAGTTAGCTTGGGACTTTTCACCTGAACAATTAGATCATCTGTTTGAATGTTTTCAAGTAAGTTTAATCTAAATTCTAACCTATATTATACTATAATTTTTTAATTGATAGTAAAACTTTTAATGCCAATTTATAATACATTAATTGATAATAATAATAAAATAGGTCAATTACAGGGTTTTGCGATAAACAATAAATATTTTATTGATTCATTTTATTTTAAAACAACAATAATATAAATAGTGTCTTTGTAATCAAATTAAAAGTTTAAATTTTGGTAATTTGAACACAAGTATTATTTATTTATTTCTCTTGGGGGGTATCTGGTTCTGGCTAATACATACGTATGTAGCTAATGAATTTTGGTATGTAGCTTCCTCTAGAGGGTGCTCACTAAGAAAGGGTTTGAAAAAATTTGATATTTTAGGAGGATCAAAGTTATTAAATCATGATTTCTTCAAAACTACCGAACGGATTGGAATGAAATTTGGTATGTAGCTTCCTCTAGGGCCATAAGTGTTCACTAAAAAAAGCTTTTAAAAAATTGGAAATTTTAGGGGAGTTTGGGGGGATCAAAGTTACTAAAATCATAATTTCAGATCTTTTATTATTATGACAATAGTGCTTTTATTATTTAAGATCTATATATATAAAAGCCAACTACCACTCACTGACTGAACACTTAAAAAGAATACTATGTTAAAAAGACTGAAAATATCAACCACCACGGGCAACGCCATAAGGGTCAGCTAGTAGGTTATAAGCAAAATTTATCTACCGAATACACTCTTTTTAGCAACAAAAGACTCTTTAAGTCGAATTTAATTGTTTTGGTTTCAATTACTTTTAGAGACTTTGGGAGTCTATTAAATGAGGCAATTATGACTTGGGCTGGGAGTTTTTTTTTATATATGTTCAATTTATGCATGATTTCTTCTTAATAGATTTACCTTTTAATAGTTATTATTAAAACATAAAATAAACATTACCTTTTAATAAGAATATCTGGAAAGACTGTCATACACTATTTTCTCAACCTTTAGCAACTATCACAAATTATTCATTCTTTTCAATTAGCTCAAGGAATTATTTCTGGAATAAACAAATAGTTAAAATTAAATAAAGGAACTAAATTAAAATGATTTTTCTTACAGGCTAGTTGGACTAATGCTAATAGAAAACAAAGGGAAAAATTGTTGGAATTGATTCGGAGATTAGCTGAAGATGATAAAGACGGAGTGATGGCACATAAGGTACTATTTTATTGATAATATATTGAAAGTTTGAAAAATGTGTTTTAATTTTTATTAACTTACAGAAAGTGTAAGATACAAAATATAATTCAATTTGTGTCAGGCACTAGTTCTGATGTATTCCTGCTTTGCTAGTTGCTGTTTTAAACATTGAATAGGGCTGATCAAATTATAAAAAGATATTGTTTAATTTTATCTTGTTTTAGGTATTGACGTTATTTTGGAATCTTGCACATTCTGATGATGTTTTAACAGAGATCATGGACCAAGCTTTATGTGCCCATGTAAAAATTTTGGATTACAGTTGTTCGCAGGTATTGTGACTTTTATATTTGTAACCTTTGTTTCTTTAGTTTTTATGATTGCATCTGCGTATGTATAATAACAATTAATCAGATTAGGGTTGTACAAATAAAATGTTATTTAATGTGACAGTTAAGTCGTAAAATCTGAATCTTGTGTTACATTGGCAAACAAAAAAGACAGTTAAGAGATAGTTTATATTATATCTAAAATATTCTTTAGAAAATTCCCGCAAACATTTAAGAAAAGCATTCCTTTAAACATTTTTGGAAAAAACAAAAAGGATATTTTTGACAAGGAATAGAACAAAAATATTTTATGAATACCTGTCCAGTGCTTAGGTAAGTATAAATTGACCTATGGAAGATCCTCTATTTTGTAAAATACATTGGTCGGGGGTTGGTTGGGTATATCATGTTTGAGCTGCCGAAGGGATATAATTACGAGCTAGGTTCCTACGGTTAGGGGAGGTCGGGAAAAGTCTGAGAAATGAAATAGTCATTATTATACGAGTTTGGGAAAATTGTTTCATATCATTCAGATGATGCAAAAACTGAGAGGTTTTTTTCCTTTAGCTTGTCCTAATAGTATGGGTAATATGATTCAAAATAAGGCCTTTGTTAGAATTAATACACCCAAAAAAGTCCACCAACTCTCCTCTTCCGGAAGGAGGTTTGGGGGAGTTGAAAGGGTACAAGAAACAGTTTTTGTGCTTTAGCGGGTAAACGGTAGAGTTTTTTAAACGAACATTAAATAGGAAAGATGTAGCTTAAGAAAACACCTTTTATTTTTAAGACCCCATACAACCTTTTAATAGCTTTAGATTTTGTGGAAAAAAATAAAGGGAAAAATGAAAAAAGTTCAAATGCATAAATGCTACAAACTTAAAATCTGATACAAAGGCTCAAACAATCAAACGGGTTTAAAAGGAAAATTGCGGGTTTTAAACAGAAAAATTGGAATGCAAAAATAAAAAAAAATAAAAAATAAATGCAATTGTTATACGATTTTTGGAAATTGTAGTTTATGGTATCACCTATATTTTAAGACCTCGAGCACCTCTTTCATGATCTTGGGGGAATAATTATGGGTAGGGGCTGGAAAAAATAGAATTTATTTGTTGGAAAAGTAGCATTTATTTTGGTGAAAATAGCATTTATTCTTCCGCATTTTCTACTCATTCATAATCAATTTAAAAAGCTTAGTTACAAACTAAAAGTTTAAAAAAATCATTGTCCCACAAAAAATTCAACAATTAGAAAACTAAGAATTTAGAGAGTTTAAAATATACATATAAATATATTAAAGTAGTATGTAACTTACATGCTATAAAATATAGGACAATAAATACAAAATAATATACATACAATAAAGGAAATTCTGACTAACTTCACTTAATATCTGAAAGACTAAATTATTACTGTATGCTTCAAATGACTATTTCATGAAATGTGCTTCCCTGACTTTCCAGGTCTGTGGCAGCCCTGTAAAATAAAATTTTATAGAAAATAAAAAATATAATTACAAGAAAATATATATCATGAATGAAAAACTAAGCACAAATTAATAGAATTCAACTAATTTCATAAAATGAATGTTTAATTGTAAATAAACGGAATTCAAAATCATAGCTCACTGCTCACTAAAAACAAAATGAATGACGTTTGGCCGTCGGGACTTTTTTACTGTCCGCAAAACATAAGAAAAGCCCTGAATCCAGCCCGAATAGTTGTACATCGGTTATTCAGCGCTATGGATGTGATTGTGATGGGTAGAGCGACAGTAATTATTCGTATATTCGATGTCATTGCTTTGGTTATGCAGTGCCGAAAACTTGCGATCAGATCCGAATTTCTGTTCGGAATTACCATCGAATTACTAGTGTCATGTGACGTACCCCTTTGCACCCGCAAATATAGACCTCTTCTCGTCTTCGAAAAACTTTCTCTGGTTCGGAAAAACCGAACAAATCAACTTATGTAGGCGTGGCCACCTGAAAGTACAGTACAACCTGTTATAATCGGACTAATGTGGCGACCGACCGATCCGGATATGGATAAATCCGGATATAGCAAGGTCGTTTATAAATAGTCAAAGGGCCCAAAACAATGAAAGCAATTATTGTTGAATACTATTTTTAGATGTTTCAAGCGGTTTGGACTTTTATTTACTGTACTACAATTTATATAGGCTAACAAATTGACGTTCTGTACACAACCATAGACTATTGGTAATTAAAAGTAAACAATAAAAGAAAAAAGTTTACATTGTAAAAACAATTTTAATGATTAAAGTACAGTAATTAAATAATTACAGTAATTAAATATCTAAAGTATGTAGGTACAGTACTGTACTTATAAACACACTAGCTTCAAAAGATTACCGGTAGGCCTACGGTTCGGCACAGTAAAATATAAATCAAGTGTTACTTACAGTACCGTAAGGCTACATCAGTTTTTGAAAAAAGTTCTGATTTTCGGGGAGAGAGTCATTGACCGTTTCAAGGTCACAGCCCTCTAAGAATAGACTAGGCGCGGCATTATTCTAGCTGCAACTTTTACTTTTCCACCCCATCCGCCACACAACCAAAATATAAAAATTTGTTTGGAGATGCGTGCGGTTATGGGAGGGCCCGGATGTGACATGTCGTACTGTAGTAGACCGGTGAACACACCTTCTTTGATCATTCGATCTCGTTTACTAAACTTCAAACGCGTTTCAAAGACAATATCTTGTTTGAATACTGCAGCTTGTGCATCACTAAGGATGACGACATTGTCCTTGAAACACGTTTGAAGTTAGTAAATGTATTTGTTGTGAGATTTTGTATTCAAGTTTTATTTTATCTAGTTACTTTCTCACAAGTCAAGCTCAATAGTTATTTATATACATAGTACACGTTTATAGGTTTGAATACAAAAAACTCATGATGCAAAATGTATTTAATCATTGTGATGACCTAAAATGCTTGTATTTAAACTTAATACACGATCTCTAACCTTCATGGCTTGATTTAGCCTTGATAAGCGATCCTGCAAATTTGGCAGTTAGTGGTCTCTAGTTCCGACAGGAAGACTGTTTTTACCTGACTTGATATATATACTTTACTAGTTTAATGGATATTATTATGGTTGGATCATTAACCATCCCGGGGCTACCAAACTGGACAGGGGGTAAATTGATTGTCGAAATTATTATTAGACTATTAAGCCAGCCGTGAAAAATCAAAGGCTGATTAATGAGATACACATCAGAAATACATCATTTTAAAAACAAACTATTTAAAAACAGCATTAAAGCCTACTTATCTAGGCCTACCTAACTGTGCTGATGGGGATTTTTAACTTGGTAAATGTGTACAATAATAAGGATTATAAAACTGTAGACCTGTTTGTTAAACATTTTTATTTACATACGTTATTTTATTAAAGAAATATAAAAATACTATCTTTTAATTGCATTTTATTTCATATTGATAATCAAATGATTTAGAAGTTATTAATACTATAGTGAAGAAATTAATAATCAAATATGTTTATATGTTATACGAAGATGTACGAATGTTTCCGAAGTTAAACGAATAGGTATCTGTTCTTTAAATTTGTATACAAAATATATTGATGATAAAAGGTTGAATTTATATATAGTTTATTCTCCAAGCAAATATTATAACGTAGATTATAGCATACATTATTTTTTAGCTCATATTTAAAAAAAAAACAATTTCACAAGACATTATAACGTTTGAAGTTGTAAACATAACCCCAAACTATAATCTACACTGGGTTTGTTAAAGATTTCAGATGATGGGTGAAATCAGCTGTTATTTTACATCTTACTCATGTAAGTACGTACGGATTTACACTCGCTTTTATAGGAGTCGATTTCACATATTATTTACTCCCACTTTAACAAGGCCTAGTATGGCTGACTTGATGTGCAACTTCACATAATGTATTAACTTAATATGTTTAATAGTATTAATTGTTAGTGAGTAATTGTGTTATCAAGGCTCACTTTGGGTCCAGTGAAAGTTTGTTGTGCCTCAAAGCGATTGTTTAAGATCCACTTAGTTAACTTAGGCTAAGGAACCGACACGTTACTGAACTCTAAATTACTTTAACTGATTGAATGATTTAAAAAATCCTGTAGAAAGGCAGTTCCGAAGTTTTGATAGTCTAGGGATTATAGCAATTAAATGTTGCGATATTAATATTAATCGAAACTATTTGTAAGTAGTCTATTTCAATTTGTATAAATTGTTAATTATGAAGTTACAAATTTTTTTTGGCAGGAACGTGATGCCCAGAAAACAGAATGGCTGAACAAATGTGTAGAAGAACTAAAAGCTGGTGATATGTGGGTACTTCCTGCACTAAAACAGATTAGAGAGATATTTTGTCTTTATGAACCTTCCCCTAATGTTAACCATGGTCAACGCAGCCATCAAATATTTTATAGGTGAGGAATGTTTAAATTGCATTCTTATAATATAGCTTTGATTCTGAGAGATAATGTATAGTTTTTAAGTCGGGTTTATTTGTTTAAAACTGAAAGCGGAGTGGTGTAATGGTTAAAGGTACTTGTCCAGTCAGCTACAGCTGGAACTGTAAACGCAGTTGGGTGGATCCGTTCCTGGTTACTAACTGGTGTTTATGTATACAATAATATATATATGTCGTAAAACCAACAAATAAACTATTCATATAAAATCTTTTCTCATCTTTGCCATTTAATTAAAAAAAAAGGAAAAGTATTAATATTTTTCATTAGGATCCGTATAATTTGGGTACTTTAGACAGGATAGAAATTAATAATAAAAATAAAGGGAAGAAAAAATCAAGTTTCAGTTCCAAAATGATGAAATATACTGACAGATCTACGAATGTATTTTAGTGTTTAGTATACATCTTTCGTTATATCTAGAAGTTTGGTTACCGTTACAATTCCAAAAGTCTGCTAATGCGCATGTCTGCGTCAGATAAGGGGTACATCACCTTGATGTACTGTAACTCACAAACATAAGTCTCACAGTCGCCGTGTGTATAGAGTATAGGTCTATTATACTTGTTAATTATATAAGTAATAGTGCCATACAAATATTTTTGTACGATATTCTGATAGCTCTAATACTTTTGTAATCATCAACTCCTATTTATAAAATACTATTAACAGAATTACTAGTGCGTAGCTACCCAGATAATGTTTTTAATTGCCTATTACGCAACCAAAAGGTCGAGATTCGCCTGACGCTGTCAGATATGAGCATGAGCAATAAGGGTCACTTTCGTACGCTCTCCTGTGATGTAGGTCAAACTTCTAGATATAACGCGAGTTGTATACTGCTTACAATATGGTGTATAGTAAAATGTAAAAAAAAAACAATACATCCTGTATATCTCAAAATAAAATTATATTGAGGAACAGAGTAGAGTTGTTATATATTTATGACCTAGAAACGTCAGTCAGTGAGCATGTGCGGCAAAACAGCTAGTTCCAAAGAAGATTTGAATTTTTTTAGTGTTGTGTTATTCTGAAATAAATTTACTGTAAAGAAGTGAAACCATGTATTTTATAAATAAGTATGTATTGTATATACTTTTAACTTAATTTTTACATTTGATACCATCAGCTTTTGATTCTTGTTTATAATTTAAAATCAGGATTTAACTGTTTAATAAAGGTTAAAGTCATATTTACTACTTTACCATACTATAAACATAAAAATACAGAGTCTTAAAAAGTTTTTACAATATTTGAATAATTGTATTGTTGATGCTAGGAAAATGAAGATAGAAATTGGAAAACCTAATCAGCTGATAGTTGAAAACATATGTTTTACATTGATGTAACTCTTGTTGTTATTTCTGTAATAAACATTGGTGAAGTTTAGTTGTTTTTTACGTGTAAAAATCTACTGCTCAATAAACTTGTCCAAAACAAACATTTCAATCAAAATTTCTCTTAAAAATCAAACCGATTCAAAACAATGTGCTCTTGTCGTCCTTTAAAAGCGTTAAAGGGACCGTTTAACACTTTCGTTGCTGACAGTATTTTGTTAAACGTATTCCACTTAATGAAGATTATTTGAACCAATTAAAGCCTTTGGAAAAAGATACATTGAATTTCTTGTTAATAGTTGTTCGATTTAAACCCGCTTTCAGGATTTCTACTAGTTCCCAGAAATAAAAATCAGTGACTTTTAGGGTAAAAATTTTAAAAATCGAGTTTCTTGCCTATATACAAAGTCTTTATTCTGTAAAACTTAAAATCACTTATGACTTATGTCTACATCTCTTAGTAATACACCCAACTAGTGATACACGAAATGCGTGATTAGTCGATTGTTCAAACATCTCGAGCATCAAACAATCGCGCATCACTACACCGCAACTTGTCTGCTCCGCTGTTCACTAATACGCCCATACTCCCCCCCCCTTACCGAACGCTGTTCCTGTTTATATTAATGTTTCGGCAAAAAAGACCTTTTTTTTACATTTGTTACAATCCAGCGCTCAGAGAGCTTATATTATAAATATTTTATGTACAAAATAATTTTGTTTTAGGCTTTTAAAATTTATTAGTTAGCTGCAATTTCTCTACGCAGTTAATGTTACGTAGTTTCAACGTGTATTTTACCTGTTTATATAGTGCGTTTATTTATAGTTTATTCCCTGTCTAAACCATTTTAAAGGAAGACCTCGATAATCCGACATATTCGATAATCCGGCATTACCGGATCCCCGAGCGTGCCGGATTATCGAGGTCTTACTGTATTATTAGAAGGCTGAAATGTTAAAAGGTTCAAAGATGTTTTGGAATGGCATTTGGAACACCACCAATAACGAGAACAACAGATGTAAAAGTTTCAAGTCGAGGGAACATTGAAACCCCATTGCCTAGTAAAAAAATAACGCTTTAGTAAGCAGAACTTTATACGATCCCTAAATAAATCTCTCACAATGTTTTCGTGGACGGGTATTAAACGAGATTCTTCATAGAACTTAGAAGCTCATAAGTGGATGTTATAATAGGGGTAGTTTCTCACTCAGTATTGAAACCATTGCTGCAGTTCAAACTCTATACATTACACTGTGTGTAGTGTATTATTATTATTAATTTGGTCTGGTCCCTTCAAGTCTAGGATTTTAACACTTTGACCGTCAACGGCCGATCTAATCGGCTTTTAATTACATCATCTCTCGAAAGTTTTACAAATACCACAATGGGCAGACATGATCAGCTCCGGCAGATCGGAACGACGCCATGGCCAATAAAGTTGGCTTTTAATATTTTCTTTATTTCTTCACTTTTATTATGTTAATCCTGTATGTTTTGTATACCTATGAGGTTAGGAACTGGTCTTTTTGATATGATAAGAACAAATTTTTAATTCACTTTCTTTTTTTAATGTTTGGCTGTGCAAAATAAAGAAATCCACTTGGCTGTGGCCAAATTAAGAGTAGTAAGCTGTCTGCTGTATACTTTTGCACAGTTTCTAAGAAAAGCAAAACTGTGAGTACTTGGTACTTGGTGAGAATAAAAAAAAAAAACAAATACATTAAAAAATTTTTTTTTAGGAGTTATGAAATAGGCAATAACATAATATAAAGGTTAGAGACAAACAAAAATTGTTTTCACATAGTTGCTAAGCTCTAAATATAAGCATTTTATACAAATTGTTTTTCTTTACTTTTTCGGTTAAAATAAAGGCTGAACGTGGAATTGAAACAAATTTTTGTAAATGTAGTTGTGGTACTTTTATTTCCAAACACAACAAGATCAAAAACATTATTCTATCTTTGATATTACCTAAGCTACAATGGTTTATGTAAACATCTATCAAAACAGTAAAAGTCGCCGTTGCGGTATGGACAGTCCTGCACGACAATGGCTTGGCGCTCAACACAATGTCTCAATTAGTCAACCTTGGCGTACTTGGAGCGTCTCAGTAGAAATGGCACGGCAGTGAAATGGCATGGCGATTTAAGAGTTGTTAATATAAAAGTTGATCATGAAACCTTTCTAATTGTAGATTTTTAAGTCGACGTAAATATGACTTAATTAATATTAACTTTGTTTGTTTCAGACAAGAAGTTATTGAGAGAGTACAGAACCAACACAGCCTTGTAATTTTAGTTACAAATAGTCTCACTTCATATATGGAAAAAGTTAGGCAAATTGTTTCAGGTTAGTATTTATAGTAATACTAAATATAATCAACCTATAATGTTTTACTGAAGTTTAAATATCATGGTCTATGGCACTATTTAAAAAGTTCTTTTGTTTTACAACTAATATTACATTCATTATTGTTACTTGTATACATTCTCTAAACTAATGGTAAACAATTTATTCAAGTTCATAGGGGCTGGAACAACTATTAGTTTTTTGTTATTCTGGAAACTGGGAACCATGCTGAAATTTTCACATTCTCAGCTATTTAACAGTTACTTTGACATTCACTTCAAAGTTATTCAATTTGCAAATAGAAAAACCTTTTCAAGAATGTGTAAATATAAATATTTTTTTGTGACCAATATAATCAGTGACTTGTTATGTCTGTTAACCCTTTTAGTGCTAGGCCCAATGTGCAGTAGTTGCTTGGGTTATCAGTGCCAAGTTTGTTATAAGTGCCAAGCCTGTTTTTATTCATGCTATAGTAATGGAATTTTTAACTCGCCTAAAATAGACTGATGTTACTGATTCTTATGTTGAAACTGGTAAATTTTTAATAAACTTAGATTGTAGCCCCATATCACTCCATGGATCTCTCATTATTGTTTTAAAGTATTTATGAAGACGAATATTTTTTATAACTTATTAGAAAACTCCACAAAAAAAACAACAAAATTTATTAAAAAACAAAGTTGATTCCACACCTTTAAAAAAATATTTTTTTTTTGGGAAATAGAAACTTTTGGTAAACTTACTTACACCAAGTGCATCACGTAAATCTTCATCATCAATGCCCGGTTTAAATAAATTAGAAGACATTTTAAATAAAACAAATAACCAAAGTAAAATTTGTAATAGTTTGCCGTAAACAAATAAAATTTGTAGATTAGCTATGCCTAGCCTACACAGTAAATATCACAAACTATGAATATATAACACAAAATAAACAAAAAGAGTTTACTAAAATAAGACGCAATATGAAAAAACACTATAGTCCTAAAATGGAATCAAATAAACAAATATTCCTTTAAACACACTACAACAGTATCACACTTCAATCCAACTGATGCTGCTGGAATTCAGTGCTAGACTGGAACAATGTTCACCAAATCGATAGTATTTTATAATAATTATGTTTTATTATATTGTTCTAATTTCCCCGTTTTAACGTCGATTTATAAATAAATAAACGTTATTAAATGGTTTAACAACTGGTTTATTGATTTGTAACAAAATTGAGTATTATATTTACAAATGGAATGCTTTTAACAAAATCTTGGGTTTAAGCTTTATATAGTTTTCTTTAGTTGCCCAGCTAGCTGATGGTAATATTCAAAAAGTATTATCGTAATTCAATAAAATAAATACGTAACTTACTTAGCTATTAACAAATTTTTTTATCATGGTTTCTTAATATAGGCTTAAGGCTAATAAAATATGATTGGAACTGATGGGATGATTGAAATGGATAACAATAATTTTTAACTTAAATCAAATATTTGTTGAAAATAATTTTTCTGAGTGGTTAGGAAATTGAAGATTTGATTAAAGATCTATTAATTTATAATATGGAGTTTTTCAATTTTGGAGAGAGTGTCTGAAGGTCTGATGTGAAGTAGGCTAATAACATGAGAGTTAACTCACCACAATTATCTGGGGGTGTTTCTTATTTATATTGTACTTGCGATTGTAACTTTGTAGCTTAGATTGGTAACAATTTATTTCTTTTTGGTTTTACTTTAGTTTATGTACTTCTTATGAATTCGTTTCTGCCAAACGATAAGAAGCGATGTGTAGAATGAATTAGATTTTTTACAGGAATCAACTACTGCCATTAAAAGATAGGCACTGAGTCTCTATAATTTAAAATTCGTTTTCTTCCTCCCTCTTGCAATATTTCTTGTTCTCCTTCCTCAGCTTTTTCCATCGTCTTTCCTCTTACAACTTTTTTGTATACACTTAAGTCTATATGATTTTTTATAAAACATGATGAATAACCTTATTACTAATGTATTGAAATGGGATATGAATGTAATGGGCTGTGTGTTTTTTTTTTATTATGAGTGATATCAGGGACTGATTGCTTATGAGATCGTCCTTGATATGATGTTCCAACTGCTTATGATAGAAAACAAATTTTGGTATCATTACAATTTAGATTATTTTTCTTCCAAATAAGTTGATTCTCACATTGATTTAAAGCTAAAAGATTGCTTATAGAACTACGCCATTCTGCGCTATCTGTTCAAAGAAACTATATCTACAGATATGAAATGGGCCTTGGCACTTTCAGCGTTTGCATGCTCAGACGATTGCATCGGCCCATGGTACTAAAAGGGTTAATAGTAATTTTACCTCTAAATGTCTATACAAATATTTTCGTAACAATAAATTCGTAAGGTAGATTGTGAGTATCTGGTGAAATGTAGATATATGAGCGATAGCTCATTCTGAAGGTATTTAAACAGAGGACCAAGGGAAAAATTAATATTTTTTTGAAATTAAAATTCTCAACAAGAACAGTTTAGTGTCAGTTGCTGTAAACAATATTCGTTGAACATTTTTTTTTGGGTAACAATTCTTGAAATGAGTTTGATAAACAGAATTTGTTCTACAACATACTTCTTTGGCATACAGAAAAAACCATAGCAATTTACAAAATTTATGAATAAATTCATACATACGCTTTAAAAAAATGGAAGTCATATCTTTAAATGGGGGGGAAGCCAAAATAAAATATGCTTTTATACACTGGTTGAAAGGCCACGGCAAAGCCAAGCTGTTGGCAGATGTAAAAATAATAGTTGTAATAAATCATGAAATCCTTTCTAATCTATAAAAGTTATTTAGTTCTTATTATTGCCTACAAAACTTTATGTACTACACTTCTTGTTTTTCCAACTAATTAAATTCTGTATAGAAATAATTAACTTAGTAATTATTTTTTGTACAGAAAATCCAACACTGGACCCAAACTATTTCTACCCTGATAAAAGATACAATCATATAGCCCAGGTCCAGGAAAGACTGAACTTCTTAAGATTTTTGCTCAAGGTAAGGGTAAGTTTGGTTCAAAAACTGCAGCATTCTTTATCTCAGTTTTAGATTTGTTTTCAAGATAAATAAATCATAATTTGCAGTGCCTGCATTTAAAAATAATTGTTTATTTCGCTAAAGAAATTTAGCAACCTTTTATTATAAAATCAAAATATGTAGGAATTATTGTCATATTTTTTTTATTTTGAGATTCAATGTTTCAACTTTAAATATACAAAATTATGAAAGATCTAGAAATGCTCAAATTGTAAGAAGAAAATACTCAATGTACTCTTGATCGTATTAATTTCTTAGTAGTACATTTCTTGATTCAGCCATACATTTCTTGGTATGTTTGTGAAAGTCACAAGTTTTATTTTTTGCAATTACTTTTATAAACGTAGTAATGAAAAGATTTAGTCCAAAAGAGGTTTAACTCGTTTATTTTAATAAGTACTACCGCAGGTATATTTCTTGTAATTAATTAAAACTGTTATTTATCACTCTTGTTTCAAGGTTCTCTTTTGAGTCTAAAACTCTTATCTCGCTTTTTACTTAGTTTTGATACGTCTATTAAAAATTCCTTGCCCTTGGTAATTCTAAAAGCTTACCTATTCTTCAATCGAAAAAATTACTTTTACACTTGTTTAAATTCACCTCAAACTGTTTTAAAATTTAGCCCTTTCTCTTTCTAATTTAACCTGTTTAATTTTAAATAAAGAAACTGAAAGGCAGAATACATTTGCCAAAAAATGTCACACACTACTTTGAGCCAGAACCTCCTATAGGCTATTCTTCATAAAACAGTAATTTTCTGTTTAACTTGATAACATTTTCGAATACTTACATCTGTAATAATAAATTTTGTTGTCATTCTCCATGATATTTATAGGATGGACAACTTTGGCTTTGTAAAGAACAAGCTCGACAAATTTGGCAATGTTTAGCTGAAGAAGCAGTTTTCGTATCGGATAGAGAAGCATGTTTTAAATGGTTTTCAAAATTGATGGGTGAAGAGCCCGATTTGGATCCTGCAATCAATAAGGAGTTTTTTGAAAATAACGTTCTCCAGTTAGATCCTGTTCTGCTTACCGAAAATGGCATGAAGTAAGTTCATTCAAAAATAATAATAATAATTTATTCTATATTGATTATGATTAATTGATAAATTAGGGGTAAGTATTATTGTTGGCAGTCCAATTTTATTATTTGGGGAAAATACAACTTTGAGTTCAGGAATGTAAATTTATTATAACTGAGACCTGAGCAGTCATATAAAGGTAAGTGCAGACAGGGCTTCAATATGTTGATGGATGTTGGCAACATATTTGTTGGATGCAGCTATCCGTCTAAACCGAACTCTGTTTTGTGATAATAATAATAATAATGGAAGCGAATGTTGTTTCTGGTGCTTGTGCTGCTTTCATCATTATTAATAAGTTCAAGTTCACTGAGGCATGTCTTCACATGGAAAGTAAAAAAATCTGAATAGTAAAAACAAATTGGTAGAGAAATTGGCTTTAGACCACAGAAAATCTAATTAGACTTTCCGGCTCTGGCAGGTAAGGACACTTTCCTACCCTAAATTTCTTTGAATTTCTTGTTTACTTGTTAAAATTCTTTCAATATCAAATGACCTTCCCTTTGATATTTTCTCAATTAAAAAAAAAAATAATGTAATTTTCCTTTATTACTAAATTGGACAGAAATATCTTAAAAAAGGTAAAATATGTGAAATAAAAAATGGTGTATTTGCTTTTAAATTATATGAAACGGAAAATGGTATTTTGAAGAAAGGTGTACAAAGCTTAGAAAAAATATGTAAATACATTTAAATCCGGTCCCTAATAATATGATTTTTGTGCCTTCTTACTAAAAATAATAAAATATGCACAAATAATTTTTACTATAACCTACCTGGGGAAATTTTATTTATGATTGCGTCACTGTTGACCGTACAGAGTGAGCGATGTTTTCAATTTGGAATGGAAATCAGGGATACAAGTAACAGTCCACAAATTTCTTTGATGCCGCCCGATGTTGCCGTGTACCTTCTCAACTTGTAGCTTGTTTTTTGGGATACATGTTGCCAAAACCAATATCAACTGTTAGCAACATTTTGTTGTCCGGTCTGTACTAGCCTTTAGTATTATGTTAAGTTGAGCTAATGTACCAAACTACCGTACTCCTAGTTTAAATTAAAAACAGATACATTTACAAAGTTAATTTTTATTTTGGATTCTTACAGCAAAGTTATAAACAAAAATACAAAAGTTTTAAAATTTTTATTTAACCCTTTTAACCTCGGACCAAAAAATTGGAATTCCAAAATGTGTACAAACACATCACTACCACAAAAATGTTAAAAAATACCAGAGCCTTAAGAGGTTTTTTACAGAGTTTTGGTAAAAAATTCATAACTTTGTTTATATGTGTGCTATTGTTATGAGTGAGGTCTTAAAATGTTAGGAATAAAATGTATTACACAATAACAAAGTTTTTATAATTATTACAACATTTTTAATCCACACCTCCTAAATAATAATAATAAATTAAATAAAATGATTTTTGGGAGCCTTTACAAAAAAAAAAGGAAGACAAATTTACGTGTGGGAAGTTATATCATTTCATTCTAAATATATTTTTCTGTATATAAAAAAAAATTCTTTCTAAATCAAATATCAAACTTTTAATAACTTTTTTTATAATGTTATGCTACATGTAAAAAAACCTGTAAAATGAGATATAGCTTACCAAATAAATAACTCAGGAAAAATGAAGTACTCACCAATTTTATATTGTGGTATTAACTTATAATATAAATTTGTCTTTTGTTAACAACTCAGAAATATTTGTATTTCCACTTATATTTATAGAAAAAGTTTACTTTTTAAAAATGACTAGGCTTAGGCCTTATTACAGACATTCTTCAATAAGCATTCTGGGTGACATCCTTCCTTAGATAGTTAGATACATGTTATACGAGCGCTGATAGCACCACATTTTCAATATCGCTTTATTAAGTAAATGGAAATACCGTGGGCCATGTTATACGAGTGAATCCGCGTTAACCAAGCGCTGCCAGCACCGTGGTCTGATATGTTAACGACGCGGCGCTATCAATGCTGAACCCGGTTATACTGAGCGCTATCAACACTAGCAGCGCAGCGACCAGAGAGGTCAGAAATATTGAATTTGTCCTGGTTCTAGTGGTTATTGTTTATTTCAAAGTGATTATTGTGTAAGGTACTTCAAAATGACAAAATGTTTCAAACCAACTTTTCGCTATCAGCGCTCGTTTAGTAACTTGGTCCTTATACCTAATGCAAGCAGTTCTAAATCTTTTTTACACACTAAAACCAAAACTCACAATAAAATAAACACAAGGAAAGATAACCTTGTTAGACAACACCACAGCAATAAACACGAGAAGCTACTGCATTGACAGTGACAAACAGCTGAGCGTGTACAGTGCTGTCAAACAACTCCATAGAGTAAGCAATGTTTCTAGTTTGTTAAAATATGTTTAGCAAACATGAAAATTTTTAAAATTGTTAATAATTCAATCGAAATAATACATACTTTATAATACAATCGCTGCTAGTTGTGAAATATTTATTTATACATGTTTAACGTCGCCTGGGGTTTCTTGCACAATCTATGGCGACGATATACCGTCGCCCTGGGGTTTTTCGTTTAATTCATCGGCGACGATATATCGTCGCCTGGGGTTCAAAAAGTTAATATTTTTTACAGTAAATTTTTTTTGTAGAATTTACAAATGTTTTATCTTATGTGTCTATTATGAGAAACAAATTTTAACTTTCATCGTCAACTTAAAACTCACATGTCGAAAGTACATCACAAAACTGGTTTTGAAGAAATTTTTCACATGGCGAAGTCAAGTCAAAATGATTTGTAGTTGCTTATGTTTAAGTAGTTCCATTTTACAGTGCTATTGTTTTTCAGAGGCGAGTTGAAATATAAATTACTTAGACTTTACAATTTTAAGGAAGTTAATTGAAAATTTGAAATAATATTTTGTTACAATAACAAAAGAAAGATCCAATGACGGGACAGTAAATATAAAATTAAAAATAAATTATTAATTTAATTTGTTTTTATTTATATTTGTTTATTTAAAAAAAAATAAACGAAATCAATTGTTTTTGATCCATTTTTTTAGTTATCTTAAAATAGCTTTAGTTTTATTATTACATAATAATTTATTATGCATTAAAACTAAACATATATAGAAAGTTATAAAATTTCACAAAAATTTAATTGCTTTCTCCAGTAACTGTTTTAGTTTCAATAATTCAAATGTCCTGTTTCCTTTGTGAACGTTGCACACAGGAGTCTCCCATAGTTTCAGGTACATTAATTTAATCACAGATTTTAGGTTAGAGTTTTGTTTAAATTATTCCTTGAAAGAAATGGGTATACATCATAAAATTTATAGTTAATTAGCATAATTATATTATGTCAAATTATTGTACAACAGTCAAAGTAGGCAAATCCATTTCTCTTAAAAATTTTTCCAGGGCTATTCGTCTTTTCTATAATTAAAGTCATTATTATTAAAGTCACATGATTCTAGATATTGTGTCATATTCAGATATTTTAAAACTTTAAACATTTTAAATAACTACACAACTACCACAAAAACTCAAGAATTAAAAATTCATGTCACAAAATTTGGAATCAGTCAAAAGTAAATAATTTTGCAACAGTCAAAGGCACAGTTCAAAATTGTTTGTTGTTGCGCAATGTAGTTTAATTTTTGAACTTGCTTTAAGTAACAATAGAAACTAACTAAATCAGGACTGCCTGGGTGTTTCTCATATTAAAAGTCATTTGTACAATAAGGTCAAACGCTCTTAAAGCAAAACACAGTAAAAACATTCATTTAGCAATGAGCGACAGAATGCAGTCAAAACAGCCAAGGAAAAGCTTGTTGCTATTTGCATATTTTTTTCCAAGTAGTCGTACAAAACAGGTTTCAGTTGCTTTGATGACGAATATTGATCACTAAAATGTCACTGACCTCTTATCATGTCTGTGCGTTTATAGGCGCAAACCGCATTTAAAGTGATAGGTCACGACATATTTATAAGTGCAAGTCGCATTTTATTGTTCAATGAATTATTTATTGATTCAATTAGAAGTTACCCATCTGTAGGGACCGGAAAAAATAGCATTTATTTTTTGGAAAAATAGCATTTATTTTCTGGGAAAATAGCATCTATTTTGGTAAAAATAGCATTTATTCTTCTGCATTTTGTACTCATTCATAATTAACATAAAAAGCTTAAAATTACAAACTAAAAGTTTTTTAAATCATCATCCCGCAGAAAATTCAACAATTAGTTAGAAAACTAAGAATTTAGAGAGTTTAAAAAACATATATATATACATAAAAGTATTATGTAACGTTCACGCTATAAAATACAGGTCAATAAATACAAAATAATATAAATACAATAAAGAAAATTCTTACTAACTTCACTCAATATCTGAAAGACTAAATTAATAAATTATTAATGTATGCTTCAAATTACTACTTCATGAAATGTGCTTCAAATGAAATAATTGCACCGAGGAACTAAAAACTAAAATCAACTTGAATGCAAGTTGCATTCTTGCAAGGTATTTAAAAGTATGAAAATAAATTGAAATTTGAAGAACCTCACATAGGAACTAAAACCTAAACTAAAATAATTAAAACACAAAATTTACACAAACTAAAACATTACCAAAATTTTCCCTGACTTTCCAGGTTTGTGGCAACCCTGAAAAATATAATTTTATAGAAAAGAAAAAGAAAAAATATAGTCACAAGAAAATTTTATTTTTTAATTATAGTCTACACATACAAAAACTGATTTATTTGGAGGTTATACAGGAACCTCAACCTTCAAAAGCAAGAGTTGTAAACAATTCTACATTTTCAATTTTTAAATTTGTTCTCCTGTCTGTAACACTAAGCACAAATTAACTCGCGTCTCGCACAGTCATAGTCCAGTTGTAGAACGAGTTGTAGATTTCAGGGAGTGTATGCGTTCAACGGAACAGCGGCGGCTGTTACGTCAGCAGGACGCTGCCGAGTTCAAGACTTTAGGGAGTGTATGCGCGCAACGGAACAGCGGCAGCTGTTGCGTCAGCCGGACCGGACGCTGCCAGTTATTAGAACATTAGCAAGTACACAGTGAATTTAATTATCCGAACAAATTGATTGTCAGATGTCCCTCAGTCCTAATTAGTTCTGAAAATCGATGCTCTACTAAACTACTATAACTTCATAAAATTAACGTCTAATTGTAAATAAACGGAATTTGAAATCATAGCTCACTAAAAATGAAACGAATGATGCTTGGCCGTCGGGACTTTTTTTACTGTCCGCGAGACAAGAAAATCTTTGAATCCAATATGAAAATTAATTGTTGTCAGGATGTTTAAAGTCGATTGCGATCTGTATACAATCAATTATCATGCAATTAAAAAACTATTTACATGTCAGTCCGATCCGTTAAAATAGCGTCTTAAAACTTTGTATAGAGAAACGAAATATAGTAGGCCTACTAAGCATAACCTCCGTCTTACTTAAATTGTATTCTTTTATGAAAAATTGCATTAATAAAACTATATAATAACGAAATAAGCTACTGTTAGTATTTACGCCATTTTGGAAACAATCTATATTTACGATTTTAGTAATAATAAATCACCGATTTTGCGAAAAATCGTCTTTTTCGCAAAAAACGTGGATTTTGCGTTTATCGCAACTAAACTGGGATTTCGCAACAAAATCGCATTTATCGCAAAATGCGATTTTTTCAGGTCCCTACCCATCTGTTAAAAATGTGATAAAAGTTGAACAATGTAATAAATTAAATGAGTTCAGTATTTAATTTATCATCTAAATTTATCATTCAATTTCAGTACCGAATTTAATTTATCTAAATTTGTTCAAACAAACGGTTCTTTTAAAGTATTAAAAATAAAATATGTAAATGACAATTGTTTTGTATTATCAGGAAGTTTTTTTACTTTTATAACTAAATATAACACTGGTTCTGGATTATTTTTTTGCAGATGTTTTGAAAGGTTTTTCAAGGCTGTGAATTCAAAGGAAGGAAAATTAAAAATCAAACGTAGGACCTACATGATGGATGATGTTGATTTAATAGGAATAGAATATTTATGGCGAGTAAGTGTAAATTATATCTTTTATCTACAATAAAGGAAAATCAGTAAACTTACTTTATAAGTAAAGTTCTAATTATTTTCACTAAATATTGTTCTAATATAGCTCCAAACAAAATTGATTGATACCAAGATGCCAACAAATGTCTAATTATTCAAGTTTATATAGTATAATTTGTACTCTGTAATCTATACAAATGAGACAAATTGTACAACAACTACAACAACAAAATACTTACTTGATCAGAAATATTAATCACCATTTAGGCCTACTCTTGTGATATTAAAATAAAACCATTAAGTTTTAAACTCTGTTGCAGTATTTTTTCTAAACCTGCTCAAAATTGAGGATTCTTATTGAGTAGTCCATTGTTGAATTAGCGAATTTATATAAACATCTTATACAACATGAATGAACCAAAAATCAAATGCATATTATTACAAATTCAATTTGGAAAACTCATTGACAGTCTACGTTTTATAATTTTCTTGGATTAAAACAAAATTACTGTAGAATAGCTTAACTTAAATTACTTTACACAATTATCAGAAATAAAATGGTTAGTAATTTTAAAATTTTAAATTCAGGTTGTCACAAACACATCGGATCTAATAGCAAGTCGAGCTATTGAATTGTTGAAAGAGGTCAGTACAAACCTTGGACCTCGACTGCAGGCCTCTTCTTTGGAGTTCCATGGGAATTATATATCTGAATGTCTGGACAGATTGAGAGCCCACCATGACACAATGACGGTATTGCATTCATCAGCTCATCCTCCTCAGGATGCTCCGCAAATGGCAAACAGGTAGATTATACAATCAAATGGATTTCTTTGTATTTTCATTGTGTGAAGAAAATTACATGGTTTATTCCTGTTATAATAATTTGCAGTTGTAGTTCCTCTGTACTGTTTTCAGGCAGTGAGGTAGACGGGGCGACCTATAGCCAAAGTTGTACAACGCCCCCTACATTGGCAGTGCTATTTTTCAACGTATAGCCAATGATTTTAAAACATAGATCATTAAAAACATGCAGTTCCGTTAGTTCATAGATTCATAGGTGATGAATCTCTTACATCAGCCAATGTACCCATACTTTGACCACAACTTTTCTCGTGTATACTGAGCTGTGACGTCAGACAAGTGTTGCACAACTGTGCATGCACTATTTATTAATTAAACTTGCTCATTTTGAAAAGTAGCCTATATAATTTGTTATTTGAGTTTTGTCAATTTATGAGTTTCCAAACGACTTCTCGGAGTTAAATATACATAACATGAGTACATGGTGTAAGTTATGTTTCCCAAATAAATAGTTTAACTAATATATTGAAAATCTAACTTTATTGACACATGATTTTAAATAGTTTCATTAAACTTAACATACCTATAAATGCGACTTTCAGATTTGACATTAGTTTAAACAGACAACTTTATAAAAAAGGAAAACAGTCTTAATTTGGTCCTGCAGGATTTTAACAAATATATATATACCAGTTTTGGTACATTCCTTTCCCTTTCCAGTTTAATATTGAAGAAAACATGTTCTTTAAAAGACATAGTGCTAGCACTTTCACAAAAAAATAAAATTTAAATTATAATTCGACGAATTTTTTAAATTTATTACTGAGATACATTAGTTGCAATGTTGAAACACTTTTGTGTAGATACTTGTTATTTGTAAAGAGGAAATATTGTGATGAATGATGACACTTTGCTACCAACAAGGCTTCTAGTAAATCTGACATTTTGTTCTAGAAACAAACATGGCAGATCCTATTATCATAATTAGGTCTACTGTCTGGCCTACACAATTCCTTCTAGTTCCATTATTTTTATTTTATAGTTATGTGTAATAATTGGTTTGTTCAACCCGGCATTCTATTGGCATCCTATGACATGTACATTAGCTGTCATTATCTTTAACTTATCTATTAACCTTCATTCGATTGTTTTGACAATTCCACCACCACCCAATAAGGAATCAAAAGAGCTACCAAAAAAGGTCTTGACATTTTTTGTTAAAATGTACGGTTTTTGAGCAATAAGAACACAATTTTCGCATTTGTAACCCAATATGTCAACTATTTCAGCTTAGGATGTATTATTTCAGCAATGAATATAATTCTGAGGATAATAAAATGTTCAAATAGTTTGTTGTTTTCTCAAAAAGGTAGCATCCCTATGTTAAATATTTTATTTTGCAGTATTTTCTACTTTATAGAAACAGCTGATTTGGTTTTTACTTTCAGTAACAGCTGATTTTCTTTTCTGTGTTCTGTTTAGTTGTGAATGATAACCTCTTTAGTTGATTTGGTAGTTCTAGTTTATTCAGTTTTAGTGTTTTATAATAATGAAGCAAATAGCCTAGAAACAGCGACATAAACTTAGAAATAGCACAGCTAAAAGAGTAAAAGCATCGTTAGTAATAAATAAATGGTGGTAAAATGTGAGATAAGAAATACCACCACCAAATAAAAATAGAAGAAAAAGAGGGCCTAACATATGGAGTAGGGCTTTCTTAGTAAGTAAAGAGGTGTAATACCCATATTTAGTATATAAAGTAAATTGTATCATGTTATTCTAAAACTAAACAATATAATTTGGGTTTTTTAAGTTTTCCGGAGTTTTAAATTTACACGTCTCCCCACACCAAAACCAGCATAACGTTTTTACTTTGTGAGGTAGAGATTTAAGATTTTGCACATATACGCTTAGGTATATGGTGCATTATCTGTAGTATGGAAAAACGTTAGGTTAGGTTACAACTCTAAAAAAAATTTGTACGAATAACAAATAATACAAAATTTAAAATTTATATATTTTTGGTGTATTTTTAAATTTGAAAAGTAAGATAATTTTCCATACTACAGATAACAAAGGAATAAAAGAGCTTTAAAACATACAAGAATAATGTAAAAATATCCAATAGAAAAAAGTTTTGCTGGTTTTCGTGAAAAATTTATTTTTACATCTTCACTCCCTTGAAGCCATATTTTCTTAATTTTAGTCCTAATACATCTTCTAATATTTATTTAACTTAAGTAAATATAAAAATACAGATTTTTTCATTTTGGGTAAATGCCCCTTAACAAGCTAGAAGATTACTATTTGAGATTTTTGAAGTTGTATTTTGTTACAGGCTACGCCTAGAATCAATCAAAATGTGTAGGGTTATGAAAGTGCTTCAGGAATATATCTTTGAGTGTGATAGTGAATTCGTTGGAGAGCGTAAACTTTTACCTTTACATAGGTGAGTCATAATTATTTTTAAGTTTCAGAACCTTTATCAATGTTTCCTAAATTCAGCAGTGGCTAACTCAATTTATATATTATTTCTAGATTATACAGGGTTCTCACAAGGTTTGGAAAGTCAGAAAAATTAAGAAGAAGTTTTTAAATACAGGTCTAAAGTCAAACAAAATTTCAAAACCTTAACCCTAGAACTGGCATCGTTAAAGCTAAAATTGAAAAGCCCGTTTATAGCATTTTGCAAGCATATTTTTAAAAATTCGCCAAAAATAGCAAATGAACCCAAATCTAAAAGTGTTCAATAGCTTTTTTGTAGAAAAAACTTCAAAGAATTCAAATATGCCACTAAAAATTAGTTTCTTTTGAAATTGTAACAGTTATTAGCTTAGAAAGCAAATCATGTTCAGAAACGGAAGGAAAAATACCAACTTTATGCCTACATAAAAAATAGTAAAACATTTTTGTAATTTTTTTCAAAATCCACAACAGTTTTATAATTTAGTTCTAAATAGAAATATGTAAAAATATATTTCAATTTCACAATTGTTTAGTTCAAAATAATACTTTGAACGTTTTTACTACATAACCTGCAAATCATGACTAATTTCAAAGTGACTAGGCCTATACATTTTTTACTTCAAACAATGTTTTTTTTATACCAAAAATTCGAGAATGAAATGTAGAATTGAATAGCATTCTACCCGGTTTCAAATAACTTTACATTTTGCAACGAAAAATCAAAAATATCAAATCGGCAGTCTAACGTAAAACCTTATTTCTTCACTTACCGTTTTATTAGACCACTGTTATAAGCCTAATTTCACTCAAACACAATCAACACTTATTTATTTATAACTAAAACACAATATAACACTATTTTATAAACTATAAACACTTTCAATTCACTAAAATATCAAGACGAATAAAACTCACAGTAAACGCTTCGAGATCAGAGTGTAAAATTGTTATTTGGTTATAGAACACTTCATTTACATCACGTCTGTGCCAACTGAATATCACCTAAATTATTTGAACTGATCATAGAATAAAACGTTGGAATTTTCTCTTTAAAACCAAATATTAAACATCTTATGAATAAATCAATTTCTGATAGTAAAAATCGATTTACAAAATGCTTGCTTATTGGCCGAATCGTTAACCAATGAGAAGGCTTTATTGTAAATTCGATATCTCGAAACCAAATTTAGCCACACCTGATATCTAAACACCACTTGAAAGATAAAAGTCTGATGAATCCAATGCTGTGATGATCTTTGTGATAATTGACAACTGTGAGGAGTTGCAGACGGTTGAAAATGACAAAGTTTTACGTTCTTAACGTCGAGATTTCGCACCGAGAACAGCTGTTTGACATTCTACAATTTTGAAACGATGATTATGTATGTAAATATACGTTTTACACAAAAGTTGTAAATACAAAAATTAAAGTTTTAATTCATTTCCTTTCCAATGGTGCCAGTTTTATATGATTGGATGATTTTAAGTGGATTAAATTATCGATTATGCAAATATATGCAAGTTCTCGCTAAGTTTCGAGCAGGTTGCATTTGCGCCTGAGAGACTGCAGTCTGCCACTTTGAAGGTTAAAGTCAGAAAAACATAAGCAAATTTCTTCTTAAGTTACTATGTTAATTTGAGCTAATGTTGTTTTACTTTCTAACAATTGATCTAGAGCTCAAAGACTTTACAGCGTGAAGTGTTAATAAAGTGAAGTTTAGTTAAAGTTAATTTATTAAATTTTTCTATTCTATTCTAGTAATATTTATCCAGAATTAATTTAAGCTCAATTATTGACAACATAATTGTTATTATTAATCAACAAATATAAAAACAAGAAACCACACTCTAAAGTATGAACTAGCTAAAGAGAACATTACTGTTTCTTTCAATACTTGTAACAAATTATCCGCCTTTTTGAACAAGCCAATAAAAAACACGAACAAAGACAAAAGTGATAAGACTACACATCTGATTAAAAAAAAACAGATATCCACACAAACATGGAGGGTTCTACACCTTTGCAATAAAAGTAGATACATGGATTCAGTGGAAGCGTTTGAAATCTACAATAGTGTGAAAACGGATCATCACAACAGTCTTAACAACAAGCTTTCCTTTAAATCTAATCTATTTTATGATATTGTTCTAAGGTCATCCAACACAAATGAGCAAACATAGTAATAGATAAGAACGAAGGGAGAGGCTAAGTGTTTTTGAGGTTATCCCTGCAGTCTATACTAGTTAGGTAGATGTTTCGTACCGGTATATTTTGACCAAAACAAGTATGTAGATGTGTGTTAATGTGTATGTGTTGTATCGTGTTTTATATTTTTTTGTTGGCGATCTTTATTGAGTGAATGACAGTTTTGTGCAACCTGATGATGAAAACTTTTTGTTTTTGAAACCACAGTAGCCTTTTTGAGGTGAATAAAATAGACCACGAGACAAGTGTACTTTAGGTACAAAACCTCATTTATTTATTTTATTTATTTATTTATTTCTCCAGCTTCCCTTTGATTACAAAAGTTTGGCGTTGCCAATGGTAATGTAGGATTTGTCGACAAGTTCACAAAACAATACAGAAGCACAAAAGAAAACACAATAGAAGAAGTGCCTTAAGCACCTCTAAACTCCACAAACTCTTTAACTGAGTAAAAACATTGCTTTATTAAAAATGTTTTTAATTTTTTCTTAAAATTTGTGTTATACAAGACATATTTTATATCAGACTGCAATTTATTGTACAGTCTGATTCCCATGTAAAATTGTCCAGCCTTTTAAGCCGATAGGCGATGTCTGGGATATTGAAGGACATTTTTACCTCGGGTTTCGTGCTTGTGATGTAAGAATCTATCTTGAAATATATGCTTATTTTCATGAACAAAATTTAATAATTCATATATATATATATGCACGGCATCGGCATAATGGACATTTCTTTAAATAATTTTTTACAAGATTCCCTATACCCTGCTCCAACCATAATTCTTATTACTCTCTTCTGAATTTTGAAAACTCTATGTGCCTCAGGACAATTACCCCACAACATGATACCATACTTTAATAGGGAATGAAAATATCCGTAATAGACAGATTTTAAAGTATCTTTTTTAACTTGGCTAGAAACTACCTGTATGGCATAGCACGCGCTATTTAGCCTCTGGGACAATAATTCCACATGATCTTTCCATCCTGCATTTTTATTTATTTTTAGCCCCAGAAAATTAACATCATCACTTGTGGCAATATTATCGATTTTTGGATTTGCGCTAAGAGATCTCGACCATTTAGTTTTAAAATCTAAAACACAGGACTTATTCATATTAATTTGCAAACCATTACAAGTAAGCCAGTTTTTAATGGAGTCTAAACATTCCAAGAGAGATTTATTTAAAGAATAAAAGTTTGAATCCTGTATTATTGCTGAAGTATCATCTGCAAAGAGAACCATTTTCCCAGTTTGCATAGTATTTGGCAAGTCATTAATATATAATAAAAATAGGATAGGACCGAGGACTGATCCTTGTGGGACTCCAGATTTATTTAATATTGGGTCTGATAGGTATTTTAAGTTATTTTTAATTTCCACAATTTGGTAACGATTTTCTAAATATGATCTGAACCAAATTAATGGTATTCCCTGTATACCATAAAATTGCATTTTTTCAAGAAGTATATCATGATTTACGCAATCAAACGCTTTAGACAAATCACAGAACAGTCCAAGAACATATTGTGAGCTATCCACAGCTCTGAGAATTTGTTCATAAAAGCTAAATATTGCGGAAGAAGTAGACCGACCTTTTCTAAACCCAAACTGAGCCTCAGATAGAATATTATTATTTTCCAAATATAAAATTAGGCGATGCTGCACTATTTTTTCATATACTTTTGAGAAAACTGATAAAAGAGATATGGGTCTGTAATTTCCCATTTCAGATTGATTTCCTTTTTTATGAATTGGTTTAACTACTGCATACTTTAGTTTAGAAGGGAAGACCCCTGATTTCATAGATAGATTTATGATATAGGCCAGCGGTTGACTCACAGCTATTCCCACCGTTTTTAAGATGTTCTCTGAAACATTATCCCACCCACTAGATTTTTTGTTTTTCAATTTTTTAATTATTTTAAATACTTCCATTTCGTTAGTAGGTGATAATTTTAAATAATTGTTACCTATTTTATTGTTTGATTTTAGGAGTTCCAGAGCCTTTAATTTATCTTGAGTAAATCCTTTTGCCACATTAACAAAAAAGTTATTAAAAGAGTTTGCTATACATTTGCAATCAACAATTTCTTTTCCCTGATCGATAATCCCTGTAATATATTGACCTGCACCCAATTTACCTGTTTCTTTACGAACAACATCCCAGACAGCCCTTGATCTATTCGAGGCTTGCATTATAAAATTATCATTGTGTTGTCTTTTAGCTGCAGTAATAAGTTTTCACAATGTTTTACAGTAGAGTCCGTAGTAGGTTAGAAGTGCCTCATCACTGTACAGTTTAGTCATTTCAAATAACACTCTTTTTCTTTTACATGAGATTCTTAACCCCTGTGTCATCCAAGACTTAAAATTCTTGGAACAAGTTTTCTCTGGTCTAAGAGGAAATGCCTTATCAAACACAGATAAAAAAACATCAAGAAACAAATTGTATGCTGATTCCGCATCTGTCACAATATAGAGAAAATTCCAATCTATTTCAGACAATAATGTATCAAAATGTATTAAATTACTTTTTGTGAAGTGCCTTTTAAATGGTCTAGGATCTTTATTGGCACATTGCTTAATCTGCTTAATGTTTAGAGCTAACACTTGGGCTGTATGATCTGATAGCCCTGGCTCTAAAACTAGAGCCTCACTGTAAGATTGATTGGCCTTTACAATAATGTAGTCAATCATTTTGCTTGAATGTTTAGTAATTCTAGTTGGTTCCCTTATTTTGCATTCTAAGTTAAAGGATTGTAGGGTATTAATTAAAAGCAATCTTTCATTGCTATGCCCAGAAAAGTCTACATTCAAATCCCCTGTTATTATTAGATGTTTCCTTCTAATTTCTTTTTGGATCCTATTCAGAACTAAATTTAACGTTTCATTAAAATTTTTGAAATTGTTACAAGGCCTGCGATAAATGTTAATAATAAGAATATTTGTTTCTGAAAGTGTGTTATCAATAAGCTCTATTGCACAACATTCAAAAGTGCCTTCAAGCCTAAATTTTTCAAAGTCAGCTCTTAGTTTGAATTTAACATCATTTTTTATGAGAATTGCAGTTCCCCCTCTCAACATGGCCATCCTAGTAAAAGTACTAGCCATAGAATATCCATCAAGCGTGTTTAACAAGAAAATATTTTCATTACATAGCCAGTGTTCGCATAAGCAAATAACTGTAGGGGAATGATTTATGGTTTTAAAAAACAATAATAATTCTGGTATTTTCCTATTTATCCCCTGGATATTATAATGCATGACAGATACGGAATGTGAGGATATCTGAGCAAGCCTTGCATATGAATCTCCAATATCATTTGAAATTTTCTCAGAAAAACTTAGATATCTATTTGCACTTAAACCATTTTCATAAGTTTTCTGTTCTTCAAAATTTAACCTAAAAAACTAACATTTATCTTATTAAATATATGGTTCATTATTGCTCTACAGACACTTGTCTTTCCAAATTTGTTAAGATGAAGGCCGTGAGATGTAAAGCTACTTCTACTTAATAAAGACAAATTCAATAGCCTTACATGATTGAAAGACAAAGCAAGAGAATGTAATTTTAGGTTATGCTTATAAATACCTGCATTTTTTGATAAATCATCAAATTGATACGGCACTGTTGACAGTATTACATTTGTATTGACTGTACTCTCAAGAGTCTGAGCCACACATCCCAAAGCCTCCATTGATGTCCCTTTACAAAAGTCATTTGTCCCTCCCAATACAACTACAAAATCGTTTTTATTAAGACTACAAGAGTTTGAGTTTATATCTTGAAGGACATTTTTCATTTGAGCGTTTGGCTTGAAGAAACTTGATACGGCCATTTTATTTCCAGCTCTCTCTTGTAGTAGTTGCTCAAAACCTCTGGCATGACTATCGCCCACTACAACAATTTTATGTTTTTCCAAATGAACTTGCTTACAACCACCACTCTGCTTTCTATTCTCTTCATGAAGTTTTGAGATCTCTGCACTTTCTCGGCGACTCCGTTGATTCCCTCTTCCTTCAATTATATGTACTTTCTTTCTTCTTGTTTTCACATTTTCCCAACCATGTTCCTTTTGCTTTTCATCCTCAGGAGTATTTTTCTTCTTCAAATTCATTTCCCAGTCAGACTCATTTTCTGATAGAGGAGAAAAAGCATTTTGAATCGGTATATTAAAAGTCAAAGGCAAGCTTCTTCTTTTTGAAACTGAATTTTTACTCTCTAGAATGACTTCTTTAATATTTTGCTGTTTTCCAACTTGTATTTTTAACATATCCACCTTATTTTCCAGGTGTATTATTTTTTCTTCCCTTTCAATTATCATTTTTTCCAGAATAGCATTTTTGATTCTTAATTCTTGAGAACTAGTTCTTAATTCAGTTAGCTCATAATTTTGGTCATTCAGTAATAAGTTTAAACTTTTTACTTCATTACATAATTGTTTATTTATTTCTTTAGTTAAAAATTCATCAGATTCTGTATCTTCGTCCACAACAGTAGCATTCTTCCCCAGCAATGAGCACATGTTGCAATACCAGTTTTCCCCTGATTTTGCTAGTTTTCTAAACTCGTGAGCATTTAAGTCAGTGCATTTCCTATGAAACCATGATGAACAAGAGCCACTACATAAAATACCATGACTTCTAGTTCCTACATTTCTTTCACATATTCCACATGGATATTTGTTTGATTTATCACCCATTGCCTAAGACAAAACTTATCAAACCTATAACTAATCAAATATATTCTACAAAAGTAATAGCTCAGATAAGACTAACAATCTCAACAATGTCCACAATTAATTTATTCTGGCAGTCGAAATATCTATCTAATATCCAATATTTATTCAGCAAATATTTGCATTGTCAATAATTGGAGTACCTGCATCATTATCATTATCTACCTTGTGTGTAAATAGAGATTATGAGTTACCCTTACTAGCTATTGACTAGCCAAGCCAATTTTGCAGCATTAGTTCTTGTTTAAAACTGAATACCAATCAATTTTGTTAAAAAAATAACTTGCAAAGATTTTTTAAACGTTACACTTCTGTACATTACATAAAAACATGTGGTCCGGTGGCTATACTACAATAAACAATAATGTTAAAATAAATATTGTTTCTTATTACAATTATTTAAAAATTACTTTTGTGTGAGAACTTCTAATAAACAGTAGCAGATAACTGCCACATAATTTCTTTCAGTTGAAACTTTATACTTTCCCAAGAGTAGCATAGGTGATGGTTATTTAGAATTGCAAAAGTAGGACATGCCATGGAAAATATGGCATGTAACACACATCCATATTATATTATTATTAAAACTATTCGATCGATTTCGAACAAATTTGCACCAAACATGTCAATTAAGCCTGTATAGATGCACGAAAAACGGTTTTTGAAAAATTTTGAAAAACAACCGCCTTTTTGGCCAAAAACCCACAAAAATCAGTTATTATTATTATTACTTAAACGAGAAGTTTTAGAAAGATGCGGTTTTTTGCAAATGGTAGGGTACATTAAAGGCTACAAATAAGCCAAATTTTATCAAAATCTTTAGAGCCGTTTTTGAGAAATTTTGATTTTTCTCGTTTTTTGGCAATTTTTGGGGGTAAAACCCCTTAAAAATCAAAAATTTGAAAAAATGAAAATAACGCCTGGAGATATTTCAGAACTACACCTACATACCAAATTTCATCAAAATCGGACCGTTGGTATGGTCTCCAGCTCTGTACACATCCTAACAGACACACGGACAGACATCACCAAAAAACACATTTTGGGTCCAGAGAACCCCAAAACAAATAATTCCACTAAAAATATTTTTGGGTTCAGGGAGCACCAACACAGATAATTCCACTAAAAATTCAAATTCGAAAATTTTTACGAAAATGATAGCCTCCTTTCTCCATATACACGTATAAGGGGGAGAAAGTAAAAATCAGTTTCTCTCATTTTTGTAATGATTTGGACCAAATTAATTTAAATGAATAAAAATGAGGTGTAAGAACAGATATGAGGATGGTAGAAGCCATATAGAATAAAGCAATTAGTTTATTTTCCTTATTCTAACTCAATAAAATGTAATACTAGAAAGAGTTTAGACTTATATGATATAAACTAAAATCAGTATACATTATGATCATTACAGTTCTTCTTTAACGGTTAAACCTTTAAAAATGTATATGATTTCTGACTAGATTTTTAATTCTTGTACGAACTTCAAACAACATACTTATAAGGTAATGTTTTTAGACCTAATTTCTTACTTTTAGGGCTTGTAGAGGAAAGCATTTATCTTTAGTCGTACGTTTCTCGACTCCTGGACGGCCAGCTGATGATTACGATGTGTCTACTCATAGTAATGACACTATTGGATCCATACGGAGGCAGGTTCTAAGAAGAATAAAAGCAGCCGGAACAAGTGTGAAATTGGATTTGTTCATAAACGGAGACGTATTAGACCCAGGAGAAGATAGAAAATTACTTTCGCAGATTCCAATTCGGGATAAAACTGTGAGTAAATTTTTTATTTTTTGAAAAAGTTAGGTTGAAGGGTATTTATATATTTTACAATTATTATAATATGAATTAAAAACAAATAATTACAATTACAACAATATCAACACTTTTGTTGTTCTGTTTTAATTATAAAAATAATACTAACTTTATATTTTATAGTTATTAGTTTTTATTGAGTCTACTAAAACTAGAATATTAGTGGTAACTTTTTGTTTTGCGCTTTACAAAGAAAGATATGAGAATTTAGAGTTGGTACAATATTTTAAAAACTATTGATTGGTGATGATTATTATTAATTGTTATATTTTTAGCTAACCCATCTAATTCTAATTTTTATATAAGTACACTAAGACCTTGATAATCTGGCATGCTCGGGGATTTGTCAATGCCGGTTTATTGATGTCTTTTATAAGACCTGGTTTATTTTAAACAATAGAAATAAATAAAAGTATGTTCTGTACTCTAAAAGACTTTTTATTATTTACATGGATAGTAAAGTATTACTGTATGTATTTATTTACAGATAAAAATATGGGATTCTTAACCCTATAAATGCCAGACTGCACTATTTGACGCTATCTCGGGCGTAGAACGCAACCATTTCGAACTTAGCAAGAATTTGCATATTCAATTATTTAATACTCTTATAATCATCCAATCGCAATAAAACTGGCACTGTTGGAAAGGAAATGAATTAAACTTTAATTTTTATATTTAAAAATTTTTCGTAAAACGTATATTTACATACGTAATCATTGTTTTAAAATATGCACATCGGTCTACAACTATTTCCGTGCGCGAATCTGCATACAATTGTACTGTTATTTCCCACTTCTTCAACGTCCAAGACCATCTACACAAATATTTCTTTGGCTATTATAACGATACCATTGGATTCGTCAAGATTTTATCTTTCTGTTGTTGCCTTCTAATCAGATGTCACTATAAAAATAGTATTTTTTCCAAGAATTACTGTAAACCCTTGCGATTGGACAGTTTTTCAACCAGTGAAACAGCACATTTGTCAAGTGATTTTATGCCTACCATATCAAATGTTTTGACAGATTTCTTTACACCATTTTGTACAGCAAAGTCTGAATTTTGTAACAGTGGGAAATAATCCAGAAATAACCGGTTTTTTGTCTGTCTAGACGACAATTGAAATGTACATAATTATTATGTTCTAGTGAGAAAGTCTAGCGTGTGTGTTCCCACGGTATTCAAATGTCCCGTTCTCTTACGCAGCGTGTAGACTGGTGACTTTTCATTAGATTGATGTCATTTTGTTATTCAAATAAAGATAATTCAAACACTTTTGTGAACTAAGAAAAGACAAGTATACAGTACTTTTCTTTGATTTATTCTCTACACTTTGTTATAATAATATTTCATTTTTGAGCAAAGCATATATTATTAAATTATGTTTCAAACTAGGCCTAGTTTTGTTAGCAGTCTTGTATTTGGAACATAAAAACTGGTGTTTTCAAAATAAGAAATTTGAAATTTAAAAATGTTTTTGTACAGTTCTATTTAGAACTAAATCATGAAACTTTTTTACACTTATGAAAAAAATAACAAAAAATGTTTACTACTTGTTATGTAGGCCTAAAACAACTTTGTTCAGTTGAACTTTTACCTTTCGTAACTGAACATTTTTTGTTTCTTGAGCTAATAACTTTTACAATTTTACATCAATAATTTTTTTAATTGCATATATGAATTCTTTGAACCTTTCTTTACAAAAAAGGTATCATGCACTTTTGGATTGGGATAGAATTACTATTTTTGGCGAATTTTTTAAAATGTGCTTGCAAAACACTAAAAACCGGCTTGCCAATTTTAGCTATAACCAGGGCTTGTGTAGGATTAATGACAAATTAAGATTTTTACAGAACGTATTAACATTTTAGCAGTGTTCAATCTGAGTTACTGTCTAAAGTCCAAGTATAGACAAAATGAGTGGTGCCGAGCAATGGCAGGGTCCCAGCTACACCGAATGGTACCGATTTCTCTCAAATACTTCCGACTTTACTGCCTGCTGTCGAGCGCTAAATTCCCTAAATACGGAAACAGGATTTAGTTGTTTTTAGACACTTTATTCCCCAAAACTTATTTCCGATTTGTGCCTTACTCATCAGGTTCCGGATTAACAAGGTCTTACTGTTTAATGAATATTTTTGATAGGTAACAATTTTTCCACTTTAAAAGCACCTTTACTGAGGCCAAAAATGATTTCCAAATATTTTTGTATGGATAGAGCCGATTATTCTCTACAAAAACATAATTTTGTTATTATTATTTAACATATTAGGTTCATTGTTGTAAATATTGTTTGTATTTATGTTAATCAGGTGCTGTCGGCCAAATTAAGTCAAGCAAATACGAACATGGCAAGTTCCCCTGATTCCAGTTCTGATAGTTCTACTAGTTCACCTCAGCATCCATACGATGGCCCTAATGTCGAAGCAGAAAATAGTTTACCTGGAGTTGTAAGTAACAAATTGAATGTCCAGAGATAACTTTATTAATTAAATAATTTAACAATAACGTAGGGGCATAGGTTAGTCCTAGATAAAATCCCATTTAAGTTTTGAATAGCTTTAAAACATAATATTATAATAATACACTAAAATTTAAAAAAAATAACTATTGAATTAAATTTCGATTATATCTAACCACTTTCATTAATTCAACATGCCTGAAAACGGACTAATTTGAATTCCAATAGTAAAAGTTTCAAATTGATAATATTTTATAAAAAACAATTGGAATCAATATAAGAAGAATATGTATGTGTTTGATAAAAAGAGTGTGTTTAATATACTTAAATTACAAAAAATAAATCTAAATTAACAAAAAATAATAAAACATAATTCGATCACACAGCTTGAACCGCTGTCGTGAGTTGAGCGAATTTCCAAAATTAAATTTATATGGTTTAGGGGTTCAACCTACTAATTGGCAAATTGGTCTATTTAACGAAGGCTCTGAATAGATGCCTGCATGTAAGAAATATATTAGTAGAATTGTTTGCACCTCAGCCTCTAGCCCCGGCTCATGTACTCCTTGCACTTGCTTTGTAAGTTTGCACCTCAGCCTCTAGCCCCGGCTCATGTACTCCTTCCTTGCACTTGCTTTACAAGTTTGCACCTCAGCCTCTAGCCCCGGCTCATGTACTCCTTCCTTGCACTTGCTTTGCAAGTTTGCACCTCAGCCTCTAGCCCCGGCTCATGTACTCCTTCCTTGCACTTGCTTTGCAAGTTTGCACCTCAGCCTCTAGCCCCAGCTCATGTACTCCTTCCTTGCACTTGCTTTGCAAGTTTGCACCTCAGCCTCTAGCCCCGGCTCATGTACTCCTTCCTTGCACTTGCTTTGCAAGTTTGCACCTCAGCCTCTAGCCCTGGCTCATGTACTCCTTCCTTGCACTTGCTTTGCAAGTTTGCACCTCGAACTTGTGGCCTCGGATTATGGACTATTCGCTTTGCTCACAATAGACCAAATCACTTCATTAATTTGCATCCCGGCCGTTGGCCTTAGATCAAAAGTTCCCCATGTGGATTTAAACGGGGTACTTTTATGGTGTTTTACTTTTTGATCGATAATTGGTTAACCAAATTGACTATAAGGTGGTGTTAAAAAAAAATCTATTTATATTAGGGATGTGTCGATACCAGATTTTTCGATTCTCGATACCGATACCGATACTTTGAAAAATCAATTCTCGATAAAATGACGAATGTCCGCAAAGAATAATACGACGTCCGAATATTATTAGCGCTAATTTTAAAAAACGGCGGCGTTAAAAATAATTTAAGTACCACAGTAAATGCTCGAATATAATTAGTACCAATTTTATGAACTACCATTGGTGAAATGTTATTAAAAATAAAATGACAAATGACGAATGTCCGCAAAAGAATACGACGTCCGAATAATATTAGCGCTAATTTTATAAAACGCGGCATTCAAACTCAATTTAATATACAACAGCGTATGTCCGCGAAAAAACCTACTCCCGAAAACAATGGAATGTCCGCATGAGAAAATACAATTAACCTAGTTCAATGAAAAACACGTGAGAGTTTCAGTAGCGAAATAGCAGATTGCGTTGCAATTTAAAATAAAACAAGTTTTTAATTATTCGGAATAATATTTGTTTACGACTGACTAGGATTGCGTTACTCGGAATATCATATGTTTTGTTTCTGAACGTTCAATTCGGATAAGTTCAGAAATAATCGGAACTTCAATCATCGAAAATTTGATTTGGCGGCGTCAGTTTAGTCTCGCCGAAGTCTGAACAACTTGTTAGAACAAAGTACTGAATATCAAGTTAATAACGCTGTGTGTAAATACTTACAGTATTCAGTTTTAGTGCAGTGTTTTATTCATTTTTTTTATTAAATTTAAATATTTTTGTTTTAGTTACCGCATTAGTTAATAGTAGAGCGTCGATTTGTTCGGGTAAGGCCTAGTGATTGTGTAGGCCTACTCACTTACAAAGGGCGGCCAAGCGCTCGGCTGACTCAACAGCTGCCGCTGTTCCGTTGAGCGCACAAACTCCCTGAAATTTACAATTCGGCTGATTATGCGAGTAAAAACCTTTAAATTCGGAATTACGTGCAGTACTGTAATGTACTTATTTATTTACAGTACATTTCCGCTTTCGGATAATCGACACTATACTGAATTAACATATTAATTTGATTAAGTTTAGTTAGTTGAGGATATGTGGCAACTTAACCGGAGTAGGCTAGTCTTTTCAGCAATGGAATAGAAAGTGTGGCAATATTTTATAATAGACGTTGAAAGTGATGGACTTTTGTCTGTAATTTAACTTAGCTGAATACTTGTATTTAATTATCTGTACATAACATACTTAATCATTTCAGTATTCAAATTAAATCTTATACTTTACTCTTAAATTCTTGTTAAATTCCTTGAATAATAAATAGAACCGATTTGACTCTAGAACCGGGAACCGAAAAAAATGGAACCGATCCATCTCTAAATAAAAAGTAAAACAAAGGAATTCCTGGACTCCCATAAAAATCATAAATCACGGGTAACGTAAGTCCCAACAAGTTTTACCCGACTTCAAACAAATAAAATTATTACTTTAAACTTTAAATACTTTTGTTACCGATCTATAAAATGTGTTATTTTTCTTCACAGTAGACACCCTAATTCTATAGACACGATAACAAACGAATCCATAAGTGTTTGACCTTGAGCCTACTCTAGACTTCTTGTGTACAAATAACAGCCTACGCATGAATAAAAATAAAACAAGATGTGTTTACTTAAGAAAGGAAACAATTGCCTAAAACATTTTACTGGGGAAAATATCTACTTACATGAAATTAATAAAGTTTTACATTTTCCCTACTGATATTTATTGTTAAATGCTGAATTGAGTTAAAATACAGAGAATGCGAATGCAAATACCGGTTATTACTTACATTCACGGAGTCTATACGAGAACGGGCAGTTCTGACAACTTCAACTGAGTAACTGAGTATCTCTTGGTATCGGTATCTAGTTTCGGCTATTGATTCTCGATACCAATACCAAAGCTGAAGTATCGGTGGTATCGAGAATCGGTATCGAGAATCGACCCATCCCTAATTTATATTAATGTATATTATGTATATTTATTTTTTTAGATAAAACCCCAAAAAGTTCAAAAGTATCTGATTAATCCTTTATTCAATTTAATTTAACTTTATACTTTGTTTATCATCCTCCACACCTTTTAATCTGGGGATACTAGGTGAGATAAAAAAATACGGTGAATAATTTGATTACACAGTAATAAGCTTACATAGAATTTAAATTAATCTCTTTCAAAGTACTGTCCTTGGCTAGCAATGCACTTGTCCCAACGTTGAATCCATGACTGGAAGGTTTCTTTCGGTAGGGCTGTCAGCTGCTAGGTCATGGCCATCTCAACGTTTTCCTTTTAGCACGTTTTTTATTTTTGGGAAGACTCAGAAGTCATATGGTGTTAAATCTGGTGAGTAAAGTGGATGTGGACAGACAGAAACACTTTTTCCGACCAAAAACCGGCGAATCAAAAGTGACTTGTGGCAAGTCGCGTTTTTGTGATAAAGAAGAAGTCATTGACCTATTTTCTGATTTTTTTTCGCACACAGTTTCACAAAAGTCCCTTATAAAATTTGGAGTTTACTGTTGTTCACCTTGGAACGAACTCTGTGGTCACTATTGAAAAAAGCAATGAGCATGACTTTGATATTCGACTTGGGCTGATGTGCCTTTTTAGGGCGAAGAGAGTTACTGGTTTTCCGTTGAAAACTCTGAATTTTCGTCTCAGGTTCATAGCCATACATACCCAACTTTCATCTCCAGTTACAATTTTGGCTATGAAGTCAGGATCTGCATGAAGACAACCCTTCAGTTTTGTGCAAACGTCACGATTTTCCTTTTTTTCATCAGTTAAAATCCTGGGAACAAATTTTACACCCACTCGTCTCATTTGCAAATTATCTGTTAAAATGCTTTACATGGACCCATACGAGATGTTAAGTTCTTTGTCTCATTTGCAAATTATCTGTTAAAATGCTTTACATGGACCCATACGAGATGTTAAGTTCTTTGGTAAGCTCTGGAATAGTCATTTAACTGTTTGAACAAACAAGTTTGGCCATTCAGTGCACATTTTCATCTGTTTTTGAGGACTAAGGATGTCCCGACCCCGTTCCTTGTCTTCAACCGACTCATTTTCACTTTTTAATCGCTCATAACACTTGTAAACAGTCTTCAGAATGTAATCTCCAGTATTTGCAATCTCATTCTCTTTATTTAAACTTAACCCTAATTGATCATTTAACAATAAAATATCAGTAAGAAAATATGTAAAACTCTCTTACTTTGATGTATGTAGATATTTTCCCTGGTAAAATGTTTAGGCAATTGTTTTAAGTACAACTAAAAACTTACCGTCCAATAGTCAAATTGCAGCGTCCAACGACGGCCGTTTCGGCTATTCAGCCATTATCAAGTTTAGGACAATGTCCTTCATCAATAGTTACTTATAAAAATAAAAACACAATACATAAAACACACTGACACACACAAATGTACAATTGTTTTGTTTGTTAAGCAAACGCTTTTTGTTTTATTTGTATTAATGCGTATGCTTGGTTATTTGTACACAGAAAGGTGAAGTAGGCTCAAGGTCAACCACTTACAGATTCGTTTCTTATCGCGTCTATTTATAGAATTAGGGTATCTACTTTGAAGAAAAGTTACAAATATTATAGATCGGTAACAAAAGTATAATAATTATATTTGTTTTTAGATCGGGAAAACATTTTTGACATTTCCGGTATTTACGTTACCCGCGATTTATGTTTTCTGTGGGAATCCCGACGAAGTGCCTTTGTTTTACTTGTTATTCATTCCCGCAAATAGCAACATTTAATTCCACCTTTTCCGAATTGTACAAGTGTCATCTAAATAACCTTTTCGCGGACTTTGGGCGTTGTAATTTAAATTAAGTTTTAACGCCGATATTTCATAGAAACAAGAACAAATTATTGTTCTCGAGAGTAGGGTTTTTCGCGAACGTACGCTGTTGTGTATTGCGTTTTATAAAATTAGCGCTAGTAATATTCGGACGTCGTATTCTATTGCGGGCATTTATCATTGTATTTTAAATAATATTTTAACAATACGGTAGTTCATACCATTTTCATAAATTGTATTCAGGTATCGATTTTTTTGAGGACATACGCTGTTGTATAAAAATTGTGTTTTAATGCCGACGTTTTA
>JAGFPH010000221.1:369607-382409 GCA_018207615.1 Philaenus spumarius | reverse complement strand
CGTTACTGCTTGGGGCATTAATTTATTTTTTGAGACTGGTTTGAAGTAGTTTAAGTACTGAGTCCCATATTTCTGACATTGGGCAAGTTTCAAAAATTGTCTGTTTCCTTTGTAACCAGCAGCAGGTTCAAAGTTATTATGTAAGCCAACATATCAGTAGTGCCAACCTCTTCATATGAAAAATCGCTGGCAGCAGGGCTTTTAATTATTACATTGGTAATAACAGACCCCCAGCTTTCACAAATAGCTTCTGACACTGGAAGGAGAGATCTTATCAAAAAAATAGGAGTTATAGAACAATTATTATGCCCATCATCTGTCTCAATGTTTGTTGATGAAGTACATGCCTCAACTCGCCGATTAGGCCTATATTGATCACAATTTCACCACTTTTTTCTGTCTTCTTCTATTTTTCCTCGGACTCATCGTTAAATAAAAATTTGTTATTATCTTCGCTGGTGGTAGATTTGTACATAACTGCATCACCCTTATGCTGTCTCAAATAATGAGTTTAAAGATTTTGTAAAATGATTTTTCTTAGCAACTGTGTAAACAACATGCTCACCAGAGGCAGCCATTTTCTCAATGTTTTCAAGTCACGCTTTACGCATCAATTGCAATTCTCATCTTGATGGGCTAATCTACTAATTAAACTAGTAGTTTATTCGACTAGTCCCTTATGTCGGTTGATATGGCCGGCCTAGTCGATTAACAACCGTATGCATAATGATAGTCAGAATGTCATTTGAAATGGACGGACTAGAGAAACAGATGATCGACTAGTGTACAAATGATAAGTATTTACGGCTAGAACAGAGATGATAAAATAGTAATAGTTGTACTAGTCGTGAAGATCGAGTTAAAATTTTCGTTTATGATATTGGTGGGTCCATACCAAATTTTTCAATTCTCGATACCGATACCTAACAACAAAAAACAACCAGTAATTTTAATTTTATTTTATCAATAGCCTTTTCAAGTTTTATTTATTTCCTCTATTTTATGAAATGACATATATTACAGTACACCTTCAAAAGATACCCCCCCCATACAACAGCATCATAAAATACTATATTTTTAGTGTCTAATATTTACAGTAATTTTTGTTTTTAGTTCTAATTATCGGAATACGAACGAGGGTTTTTATACCGTGCCAAATTTAACTGTGGTATCTCTATGCATTCCTCAGAAATTTGACTGTGTTATATAGACAATCAGACAAATAAATAATATTGTACAGGTTCTACTTTTCATTTTAAAGTATACAAATCTTCAAATTAAAAGTAGACAATAATTTCGGGAACGTTGAAGTTTTGTAGCTAATTCCAATAATTTTTTTTATTACAGTTATAATAATTTGAATATGGAACATTAATTAATGCTATCACTAGTTGGGCTCAGTTGTAGATTATTGTGATGAATCAGATTTGAGAAATAAAATAAAATTCATTATATTACATTAAATTATAAAAATAAAATAAAAATCTATGAATAATATAAATTATAAATCAAATATAATCATCACCTGTCACTATTTGTATGACACTATTTGTCACTATTTGGTTTAAGAAACCACAGTAATTGAAGCAATAATATGGGCATCAAATTAATATCAGACAAGCATAACTGCTGATTTTTGTGATTTAATACAACATGGTTAAATTAATTACAAATTCAAGCGAATATAAAGAATTTAAAAGAGTAAAATAAAATATGTCAAAATATCAAAATAGGGGACAACCTTTAAATAAATTCATTTTGAAATAATACAAAATATAAATTTGAAATACTCCCTGTTCAGGGTTTTCTGCTAGCTCTACACTTTATATGACAAAAACAAGATCATTGCTCGTACACAAAATGCTCCTTTACTACATAACTACAGAACTGTTTATATTTTTTGATAAGACTTGTCAGTTCATTAACTTTCAATCATCAACTTAAATTTTTTTTTTAAAGTTCAAAATGAGTGATTGACTGTCATTTTGTTCAACTCCTTCTCTTCTAGAAACTCATCGCATTCCGATTTCGCTCGGGAATTTATCTGACTGCATTCTCATGCTCATCTATCGGGTCGTTGTACATCAGTATGAACCTTTATCAATGTGTACACATCGTTGTCAATATCACCAACTGTGTAGTAAAATCAAAGTTATGCGCAATAGAAGAGAATCATACGACACTGTCTGCTTTAAACTCCGATCTAAATATTTTATTTTCTATTCGTGAAAATACATACGATTTTCAACATCAACATTACAGCAATAATTGAAATAATTGCCTTTTGTTGTAAGTTTTAATCCTGTACCTAAACAAATTTGATTTATGAGTTTTTACAACAGATATAAATATATTTAGTTTTACTGTGATTCAATGTCAGTTTATTCCTAACAACTAAAGGAAACTTTAATTATATTTATGCAATTAATACAGTAAGCCATTTTACTTTCTTTCAGATTGCAAGGGGAACCAGTAAACCTAAGAGAGCAGCAGGACGCAGTGGAATTTTTCATGAGTCTTGTTGAGAGCATAGACGAAGCATTGAAAGCATTAGCACAAGAACAAATTATGGGAAAGATTTTAGGAGGATCATATTCAGATCAAAAAATTTGTAAAGGTTGTCCTCATAGGTAAACACATTAATGTAGAGTAATAACTCTTGTTTATAACTTGTTAGACACACACCATGAATTTTCAAATATGTTCATTGAGGAGGAGTTGTTATATAATCTGAATTGTAGAATCTGTATCAACAAGTCAATCTTATAGCATGGGATGTGAAATTGTCATTCCTATGATAGTCTTAATAACGTATTGTAGAACTTTTATTATTAAAGAGTTGTTTAATTAGTTGATTATTCTTTTAATGAGTTTTGTAAGGTTTATAAAACAAACTATACTTATGTTATAAAATGTAACGTTTGTAAGGTCCATTGATGATTTTTGACGAACTAATTATTCATTCATCAAAGTTGTAAACTTTGACAAAGATTTTCAAAAGATAATAAGAATAAAGTACTAAAATGTTAATATAGTACACATTTTTTGGTTGACCTAATCTCAAAAATGTTTTATCAGTTTTCATATGTACTAGTAAGTTCCTGTGAAAAATCACAGGCAGATTAATTAGATACTATAACATTTAAAAAATATAATTTAAGTAATTTGCTTTGTAATAACAAAAAATTTTATTTAGGCCTACCTAAATATGATGTTGGGATTTTTAAGTCGTTAATTAAATGTATACAATTAAAAGATATATTATTATACACTATCATTCTCGTCCATTTTTGCAACTGGACAAGTGTTTGTACCAAACTGTTTTCTTAAGTACTGGATCAAACATCCGATTCACCATGTAGCAGGAACATTCGCTGTACCATCTGCCGAACTTACTTATCTCAAATGTTCGGTCCAACATTGGAGTGAGCGTTCGTAGCATCGTGTAGAACCGGCTTTATATTTTCTTTTACTTTATTTTAAGATCTGTTTTGTCTTTGTTGAATAGATAATTCCCGTCTCCCACGATAAGAATCATTTATTATAACATCGATAGTTCAATAATGCGATAGTTACAAAGTAAACGCATACGGTACGCATGAATTCCAATTCACGCCTGCCAACTCACTACGTAACTGAAGCCACGCCCCCAACGAACACTAAGCATGACCAGTACCGGCGACGGCTATGCAACATAACCGTAGACATTAAAAAAAAATTCAAACTAATTACACCACTCGATAGAATATTTAATTTCAAATATTTTCCTCGCTTATTACATAGACTTAGCACTGATAGTTCTTGAAATTTTTTGGTTTGAACATTGTCATAAAATTTTCAAAGTTTTGAATTTATATAACTTGAAAGCTCTATAAGAGATAGAAGAACCTGTAAGTGGCGTAACTGTTCTAAATTTTTAGCTCTTTCGATTGCGATATCAACCAACCTTGTACCTTTTTTAATTTTTAAAATAAATAAAAAAAACAAAAAATTGTCATAAAATTTGAATTTTTATGGTCCTGAATGCTCAATAAAAAATGTTCAATGCTTGATGACGTATCTAGAGGTAAAAAGACACCCATTAAAAGAAATCATCAAAGTCGGTCCATTAGGAGAGGCTGGGCGATTGGAAATAGGTTTTCGACAAAAAACTTTTAATAATATAGATTGCTTTCATTTTATATTGTTATATTTATAATACGATGACAAAATTGACATGGAGTGTTGAAGCTTGCAAATCATGTTCGGTTTATAATTTTCTCTATTCTTTCGATATAGAAATAATCAAAGTGTTATTCGAAAGAGGACAATCCAAATGTTAAAATAGCTTGAGCGAAATTAAAATTGTACAATTTGGTCTCAAAATACAAAGGGTCAAAGATCACCTTAAAAAATCCTTCATTAATCGTGATAAAATATGTACCCAAAGGAATGTAGTACATAGTTACATATTAATGTTATATTATCAAAAAGGGCAACAAATGATAATATCCAGTGGTATTTATACAATTTCTGATAGTTAATTCCTTCAAAGTTGCAAAGAATATTTAAATTTAAATAAAATATTTTATATTTGACAATAAATTCTATCTTATTTAAATTACTTAACAATGATGAGAAATAACTTAGCATAGTAGAGATTAAGTTTTATGTAACCTTTGGTTCTTTGTAAAATAAATAATGGCAGTTAATTACTTAACTAAAATAAATACAATTTTATAAAAATTAATATGTTGCATCTATGTAGTGTAAAGGGTTATTAATCAACTATTATAGTCAACTGTTAAAGTACACATCTATGAGATACATATTTGTAATGTCTTTCATAAACTTAGTGTAGCAATAGCAAATCGAAAGAAAGTTAACTTATTAATAATTACTTATCACCATATACATTATATTCCTTTCAGTGATGTAAAAAGAGATTTGATATTTCTTACTCTCAACTTGGTTAAAATTTTGGTTCATTCTTGTTCCAAAAACGTTATTCTCTTTTTTCTAGATCTCGATAAATTCTTGTTTCTTGCTTGTTCCTTAAGGGTCTGCTCCAGTAAACGAGGAAGCGACAGGAAACGCACTTCCGGTATCACTGTATCCCTATCTAACCAGTGCAATTTCTTGCATCTGAACGCTTTGACATTGCCTCATTTCATACCATTTTATAAGTCTATCTTTTGTAATTGAGTGTTGAAAAAAACACTGAATATTCTTTATAAAATTTCGGATCCTACTTGCAATTTTTTTTTCATTATTAATTTTTTATTGTGTTAGGAAAAAAATTCAAACTTTGTACTTACTAAATGTCAGTTACTTGACAAATGAAAGAAATTTAAAAAAATGTAAATTGCAAGAAGGATGTGTATTGTGACTGTGCTTAAAATGAGACCTTGCAAACAATTTTATGATAAAAAGTAAACGAAATAAATGGTATGAAATTTAACATTGCTCTTATGGGATAAAAATCCATTTTATTTTTACTGGAGCAGACCCTTAACTCCAGCTCTCATCTTTTTCTCTATTTCGATAATTTGTATTGATTAACATCCTTTTCTATTCTCGAATTCAAAAAGTAAATCTTGCACACCATTAAATTCTATACATGGTCCTTCATTTTTTAAATTCCTTTTAGAAACAAAACAATGTAGACCCTGTAGATTCCCTTACAGCCCAGTGTGTGATAATAGTTTTGTATTGTGTTTTTGTAATTATTAATTGTTTTTGATTAATTGTGATATAAACTTATTTATTTTCTGTTTTGATTATGAATTAGTTGTATATACTATTTAATGAATGAAACATATCCTTAATTAATTGTTTGTTTTAGGTATTCAAAAGAAGAACCATTTAGTGTTATTAGTGTAGATATACGTAATCATTCAACGTTGTTGGATTCTTTAGAGCAGTATGTTAAAGGTGAACTATTAGAAGGAGCTGATGCATACCATTGTGATAAATGTAACAAAAAAGTAAGTACCACAACTTTACCAAAAATGTATATTATACAGTAGATCACCGAATAGCCGAACCCCAATTGCTCGGATCGATAAAAGGATTTTAATTGCAGAGTCCCTACTGTCAGGAGGACAGAGAAAGTTAAGGAAATTATAAATAGTCAGGCAACTTGTAAAAAAATCAGGGAAAATTTATATTATCATTGAGCCCTTGATAATGCTAAAACAGAGGTCTTTCTTTGCTCCAGCTTGCCGTAACACAAGCTGTTGAACAATTTTCCAAAAGCGTAAAATATTGCTTTTACTAAGTACTCGGCATACTACATTTCTTTAAAATCAATTTTAAAAAATTTACAAGTTTACAATATGATCACAGGTATCCTATATGGGCATAGAGTTACTTAACTAACTATTCTCCTAGTAGTACAACCATGTTTGAAGTTTTTCTTTATTATAGTGGCATTAGATTGTACAATTAACTCCCAAATCATATTAGGACATTTATAGATGAATAATAATACAGTAGAGTCCCGCTAATCCACCTATTCCAAACAAAAGTCAGAAAAAATACCGATTTTTTAAACTTGAAAAACAGGAGAAATTAAAAAGATGTTCGTGAAAAAATGTTCATTTATTGTTATACAAAATAGTTAAATGAGTTTTCAAGTTAAATGCAACTGTTTCTTTTAAAGTACACAAAAAATGACTTCGTTTACTTGCCATGTTTAATGTCTAACAGTTGACGTCAAGGATTACGAACATAAATAAAAAAGGCACTGTGACTCGGTAAAGTAACTGAACACTCACGGAACAAAGATTTACAATAAGCGCACACAGTTTATCAAAGTCCCTACAGTAAACACTGAACTAGATACGACTAGACTAGTGCTCAGTGCAGTGATTCATAAATATGTTTGAAGCGCGGGAGGGAGAGGGGCAGGTAATGTCTCGGCGCTATGAGTCATCGAAAGAAATGCATTTCCTTTCTAATTTTCACTGAACCTGTTCATAAGCCAATCAACGCTGTATAGAGCTGACATTACCAGATGTCCCCGCACAATATTACCCATTAACATGTCAATAAGTTGATATTGTTTATGAAATCTGCCTATTCCGAATTCCCGCTAAACCGAACAGTGTTCATTCCCAAATAGTTCGGATTAGCGGAACTGTACATTAAACCGGTTTATTATTAGGTTAGATTTAACACAATTTTATTTATTTATTGAAATTTTTCTTTTTCATATTAACTGGTATAAGCTAAAAAATTTTAGTTAAGTTGGTGTGTTTGTATTTGTTTGCATGTGTGTTTTATATAACTATTTCAGTCTAGATTTGAAATTGTGACTCTTCCAGTCATGGGAAATTCCGGTAATTGTATGCTGTAAATGTGGCTTAGATAATAAATACCAATAATTAATTGATAAACAATATATCAGTTTAATATAAACAATAGTTTGCGTAATTAATATAATGGTGATTAAACTAGTTTTGAAGAAAACATTATGTTACCTAATTAATTCAAAACTTCTTCCACGGAAATTACAACATTCTTTTAATCTCTCCGAAACACTTCTACACATAATTTGATACAAAATGGCGGTATGCCCCAATCTCATTACATTTAATCAACTGTTTGGGGCTCCCTTTTATTAACTTCACTAACCCCCCTTCCCCTACAAAATGCAGTTCAAAGGGTTTTTGTCATTTAACACTACTTCTTTCATTCTATACTTAGAAGTAGTTCTCTAAATAGTTATTTTTCACCAAACTGTAATGTGGTATATTACAGACTCTGTCTTGCTGGTAATATAGGTTAGCGAAAGTAGCCTTGTTTCTCAATTTCAGAATATGTGATATGTACGGTTTCTTCCATTTTCAGTGAAATATGTGTAGGTTGTAGAATTAAATAAGAACTTGAACTTAATGCTTTTTGTTATTGCCTAGTTTTCATATTATGATTCTTATTTTTTCAGGTAGTTACTGTAAAGCGTTTATGTGTAAAAAAGCTTCCCCCCATACTTGCAATTCAATTAAAAAGGTTTGAGTATGATTTCGAAAGGGTCTGTGCCATTAAATTCAATGACTACTTTGAGTTTCCTAGGCATCTTGATATGGATCCATATACAGGTAATTGAGAACAAAAATAATGCATTTTTTCAATTTAATTTAAGATGGTTTGCACAGCTTTCATTTCTTTATTGGTTATAAAGGCGTAAAACATATCTGGGTTTAGTAATTCGACTGCACAACAAAAATTCAGTCTACTGTATACTTGTTGTACAGATGTCTTCCTCTTGAGCTGTTCTGTTAGGCATTCAGCCACTCTTTGTACATTACCTTCTATCTGCTTCTTGTGCAAATTGAAGGTCATGTACAGATTTGTTTTAGCTCTCTTTGCTTTCTTTCCATCACATCTTAAATTCCCTGATACGTCAGTGACCTTGTATCCACTGCATGACAGAGTTGCATCTTACAGTTTTTTTGTGTTTTCTTAGTGTGGATGTATTAAGATGATGGTTTGTCCCTTGCTCTTGCATGAAGTACGGATTTTGAGTTTGTAGCCATACATACATACCATATTCTTTACAATGTTGAAGAGTTGTGTATTTTGCCTAGAGATCAGTTTCCATAGTGCAAGAGAGATGTAAATCAGGTTTTAACTTCGGAATTCAAACGCCTAACCCTAATTATACTGGTTGTTTTTCTTTAGACCATTGGTGTAAACATGAAGATCACAGGATTGTAGGATAGCAGTTGTGTTATCTCTGCTGAGTCAGTTGTTTTAAAGGAAGGTTTCCACAACCAAGGTAGTACAGAGTTAACCACTGGGTTTTCTTCCAGAAGGTGTTTGGTGGTGTTTTTGGATGAGCTAATACCTGAAAGATTGTTTGTCCAAGCTTGCTTCTACATACCTAGGTGTATAAACCAAGGTGGATGCGTTTTCTGTAGAGGCAAATTTTCCATGTACCTGATTCTACGTAATTAGTTGCATAATACTCAATGAATCTGCATTGCGTTAATGGGTGTAATTTTCTGACAACAAAAACAAATGCGAATAACAAATATAAAGTTTTTAATTGTTAAAAGTTGTTTATATTGACTTGCAATCTTAAAAAGAAATAAAAAAAAAATTTTAACAACAGTTTCTGAACTTGAATTTCTTAGAAATGTCTTTTACTTTTAATAAGATATCTTAAACATATACAATATTAAAATTAAATGTGTTCTTTTACAGTGTCTGGTTTAGCTAAACAAGAAGGAGAGATGATAGACTGTGATTATGAAACTAAAGATGTTTGTACAAAGTATCAATTATCCGGCATAGTTGTACATAGTGGTCAAGCGAGCGGAGGACATTACTATTCATATATACTTCACAGGTACTTCATTACTCTTTATAAAATTGTTAGTATTGTCGTAACATGTGAATTTTCTCTACAGAAAGTCAGTCCTCTGCTTATGAAATTAATGCATTATTTTGTAAGTTAAAAAGTTTGAATTTCAAAAAATATGATTTCCATCGCCAGAATTAAAATACAACTCTGTTTTTACAATTATTTCAATAATTTTATATTGACCTTTTGCCGGCCAGTGCCTGGCGCAACTTAGTAATAGGCCTAATGCACACGAAAAACGACATTTACAGCAGTTAGAGAGTCGATTATCCGAACTAATTGGGACTGAGAGTGGTTCGGATAATTAAACCGTACTTATTCGTAGCGAGTTTGGGTTATGTTTTTGGATCAAAATTTTGAAAATACAGTGTGGGGTAACGTTTTATATGTTTTTGGGCATGGAAAACTTATTTTGACAGTTTAAAAGTCGTAGCTCGTCGGGATAACATATTTTTAACTAAATGTAACAAATAAAAAGTAATTTTTAACTTTAATTTTTTTTCAATTCGTGAGATCTGTCCGGAAGAGCCAAAGTCTCGAAAAAGTGTTCCATCTTTTTACTAGTTTCCTTTTTCATTGCATAGATGGGGGTGGAGGGATGTTGTATACTGTTATCTGTTATATCTCATATCTTTCGTTTCAAGTTTTCGACCTCGTCTATTTATAAGTAGCAAGTGGTCTACATGGTTGTTTATTACTGTGATGTTTAAATTTATATAGTGATTTTTTCCGTCGCAATTATTTATTATTGTGATGTTTAAGAGGCAATGTAGTGAACCATCGGATTAAGTATTATATTTATACTGTTTCGTAATATTTTCAGTAGTGACTGTGGTAGGTAATTCGGTAATTGAATTGGAACTAATTAAACATAACATTTAACTTTGTATTTACCACTTAAGTATTAGGCCTACTTTTAAACATAATAAAGTAGCAATAATCAAGTTTTATTTGTTGTTTTAAACCTTTTGGGACCATCTGAAGATATTTCACCGTAGATATTTAATTTCACCGTAGTTAATTAAGTAAAAATAATGCAATTATTATTTTTTTGAAGATTTATAATGAATACAGTATAATAATTATTATTAAAACATAATGTCAATAAACATGTTGAAATAGATAAACAAACTGTGTTAATGTCCGGCGCATCTGTAGCTAATAGCGATCAATTTTAGGAAAATTTTTAGTTGAAAAAAATGTGTTCTGGGGAATTTTGTGTGCTAAAACATTTTCTGCTCCCCTGGAACAGCCCTCCTCCTGTTCCTCAAACCATAAAATTGCTATTCTCGGGACTTTAAAGGCCTCTTCATCACTTGGGCCATTTGATTGATTTACTTCTCCATAACTTTCTTCATTCTCACTAATTAATAGGTTATCGTTCTTCTTCAGCTTGCAAACAAAACTTTTACTGTAGTATAAGAAACTATTGAATCAGTAAAACTAGCATATAGTACTGTAACAGTAAAAGCAAACGCCAAGCCTAACCGTCAGTTGCAACGACCAAAGTCACACTAGACAAACTCATGTAGAGTGGAAATGGCTGACAATTCAGTGCGATAGTGGCATTGCAGTCCTTCTTCCCCTAATAGACTAGACAACAGTCTCTAGACTAGGCCTGTCACTTATTCATCACAAAAGCCATGCACCACCACCGACCACAGTGAGTTTCTCTGTTCTTAAAAAAAAATTTGTTTTGCCTTCCAAGATCGGATTTTGGTTAGTTGACGTTCGGATAATCGACTCTACTGCACTAATAATAAATCGTCAAATAAATGTTTTGATAAATGAAACTGTAACTAAGTAGTTTGGTTCACTGAAACAAAAATTACATGTCAATTTTAACTCATTTTAAAAAATTTGTAGATGTCCGATCAATTGGACGCTGGCTCTTTTCGCCTAAACTACCAACGTCCGATATATCCGGCATTGACCGTTAAAGGATTAAGGTAGTTAAAATAAATTGCTACACAAAAGTTAATAACAGTGTACTTACTGTACCTTTAAAACCACTTCATATAAATTTAAACTGTAAGCTGTACTTTAAATAAAATTACAATACTATAAATACAGCACTACATTTCTACCTAGAAATTTTAAATATTGTAAATATTCCTCTCATTACTATGATCTTGATGATATGCTTCACACATCGTATGCCTCATTAGTGTTTTTACTAAAAACTAATTCTACAATAGAAGTTTGAGGAACAACCATTTTTTTCATTTAGTTCTACGTGTACAGCATTTAAAACCTTGAAAAATGTACTGTCACAAATGCCAATAAAATTTATTTATTTTTGGCAGTAACAATGCTAGTTTCCAGAAATAAGAAAATAAACTGAAGTGAATGTTGGTCAACTAAACAAATTTTAAAACAGTCATTAAAATTTTATAAATAATGTTCAATAAATAAAGTTGTTGTTCTTGTCCAATGACCTTTGCTAGCTCACGCCATCTTCGATCTTGCTTCCCAGTAGAGACCAGGGAGGTCTTTTCTCCTCCGCTTCTCTTCATCCAGCTCTCTGCAGACCAAGAGATGGTCCTTAAGTTCATGATAGTGTCCGGGCCTTCACACAATGTGCAGTTGTCATAATCCAAAATCTGTATCTTCTTTAGGTGTTCATTCAGTCATTTCCAGTTGTACAGTAGAGCGTCGAAAATCCGAACTAATTGGGACCGAGGGTGGTTCGGACTATCAATTTGTTCGGATTTTTGAAAACAACCATTAAAATGCTATTTAGGATAAAATATATGCCCTTTAATCCTAAATAGCATTTTCTTAGGTGTGTGTTTAAAGTGGTTAAACAGTACAAGCAGTAATGTAATTACAATACAGATTGTAAGACTACTTACATATTATGATTTAGAAGAACATGCACTTACACAGGTGGGCCATCATGATTACACTTGTAACTCTCAATTTCAGTACAGTACTTAATTGAAAGTTGAATTGTACAATATAGTTAACACAAACAAAAATAAAAAAAGTACTGTATAGTACTCTACTGTATGTGCAACACTCTGTTATAATGATTACACAAAGAGAAATTAATGAATTTTCTGTATGTTTACTGCTAGCGCTAAAGCAACTTATTAGCGTAACAGTGAAAATACTGACAACCAGTTTGCTGTGAGGGCGTGTGAGAGCATGTATTAAGAAGTGTTTAAAAAGAGATAATAATGTCAAACTGCGATGAAGATTGTTGTGAAATTTTCAACGACACAATAATTGGAATTTGCGAAAACGAAAACAAAATTTTTGCAGGTGCTTCCTCAGAACGCGTTCGGATTTTTGACGTTTCGGATTATTGACGTTCGGATTATCGGCGCTCTACTGTAAGTCGGAAAATCGCGACAGACGTCCTCCTCTGTAAGTCCCTGACCTTATCATACAAGTTGGATACCTCTTCAATAAATAAAGAAAAGTTCTATTTAGCAGCCCATAAGTTAC
>JAGFPH010000221.1:359413-369597 GCA_018207615.1 Philaenus spumarius | reverse complement strand
TCACACAGTTGAGTAACCATATTTGGTTCTCGTAGGCTGTATTTGCTCAGTTTAAAGTAACTTTCCTCCACCTGGTATAACTCTTCATATTTGGATTTACAGATCTTAGAAAATATTTCTTAAACTTACTTTTTGCTCTACAGTTTATCTAAAAGATGTTTCTTGTTTTACATCACATTTACTGTCTAAACAGTAATGACGTTTGTCTGTTAGGCAGAGTGACGGCACTTCTAAATGGTACAAGTTTGATGATGGAGACGTAAGCGAGTGTAAAATGGAAGATGAGGAAGAAATGAAGACACAGTGTTTTGGTGGTGATTACATGGGCGAGGTAAGCCAATAATTTTAAATAACTAATATTATATTGTACAGATTAATCCTTTTAGTTCCCATATCAATTAGATGCTAAAAGTGCCAACCCAATTTGTGTGTGCTTTTATAAACAAATTATAACGAATAAAGTAAGCTTGTGTTATAGTTAGTTATGGGAATTTTAAACTCGTATATTTTAAAATAGACTATGCTGGTGCTGATTCTTATATTGAAATTGTGCCACCTAGAGTGAAAATTGGAAAACGTACTACGCTAAAAGGTGGTACATATCAATTCCCTAATAATTTCAAGCACTTATCTGCACTTACCTTCAACCAAAATATCACCTGTCTGAAAGCTTGGTTTATCATTTACAAATAAGTCTAACTCAATGTTTAATTATAACAGTTTTATTTTAATATAAATTTACTTTTTTGTGTACTTACGGGTCTCAGTCCTTTATTTTTCTTCTTTATTCCCTGGTGACGTACGTTTTGCCTTTTCTATTCAGGCATTATCAAACCTTCACTTCACTAGTACTTTAAATTTGTTAAAGCGCGTCAAGTTTTTAAAATGAAACACTTCTACAAAACATTCACAAACAACATGTAACACATAACACAACACTCAATAGGGACATTTAAATTTTATTCACAATTACGCGAGCCGAACGTACGTGTGGCCGCGATCGTTTTTTGCAACCTACTAAAACCTAAAGGATTGAAATTTCTGAATTTTCTAGCTGCTCCACCCTTATATTAATTAATTCAGCCTTGTTCTTAATTTATTTAGCTTAAAGAAGCAACATATATATATATATATATATATATATATATCAAACTGCCAAACACTTCCTGCAGAAAGTGTTGGTTAATAAATCAATTTAACTGGTGTAAGAATATGCGTAGATAAAATGGTGAAAAGTTCTGTAAAGTAGTTTACGAAGCGGAGTAACCGTTGATTAAATTGTCTATTGTTTTTTATTTCTTTCGATGGTTAATCACATATGCAGATTGAAGTTGTGGATGGCTATTTAATTTATCTGAAGTGAAATACCTGCATTTTTGAAGCTTATCTACTTGTAACCTGACTATTGGGACCAGACTGTGTGTAGGCCCATATTGCATTCAAAGTAGAGATGTAGGTTAGTCAAACTTGCATGGTTGATAGCTTGATGCTAGCATACCAAGATACCAGGATACCAGGACCCAGATAACTCTGTCAGAAAAACGTCTGTTTTAGTTAAAGTTCATCTTAATTGCAATTAGCAAGGTAAATCATAAATCAACAAGTTCAGACATATTTTGGAGACTACAAGTTTCCACCATTCAAAGTTAGGCTTTGATAGTTTGCCAAGTTAATCAAAATATATTTATCTCAAAGACTTTATAATGAACTTAGTTTACCTTGAATGCTTTTCACAAAAACTATATTAGTTAAATAATTTATGCGAAACTTAAAAAAAAACTGACTTTGACAAGTAACAATTTAAACAATTTGGCTAGTTGTAATTTAGGCTAAAGGCTATTGAATTAATCTTTTAATAGGCTTGTATATTTTACTAGGCTTTTTTTAGGTAATTGACACTGCAAAATTTACTATTTAAAATATTCCATATACTTGAAAAGTATATGACAAACCAAGTTATTTGTAGTATAACTATTGTAAGCTAATAATGCACTTGTTACCTGGGTTTTGAAGATCTTTAAAGCTTAAACATAATTAATCAACTTTAGTTGAAGTGACGGGAGTCTACTTTAGTTACTTAACATTTGAAATCTTTTGAGTAAAACACTCCCGAAATTTATAAGTTACGATCTAAGTGTCGCAACCATTTTGCTCTTTTGCCGGCGTCTCAAGAAAGAAGAAGGAATCAGTCGAGTCGCAATAGTTGCTGGAAGCCTGTTTGTATTGAGTCAGCTGTTCGCTTCAAGGCGACGGCTAGGTCGCGACACCGTCGTCTGTCAGGTGTTTTATCTTGGAATTAGTCAGTCGTGCCAACTGAATGTTACAGTGTCTGTGACGGTTTGAATTTGATGGCGCGAGAACGCTTACAAACGCAACAAAATGGTAAATTTTGTAAAAAAATATGAGTTTGTTCTGGATCACTTTTTGATCAGTCACTATTTTTTTTAACTATATTTAGTTGTAAAGAAAAATATATTTTATAATTTAGTGAAGTTAACGTTTTGCACTCTTTTTAAAAAAAATCGGTAGAACCTAGTTCAGTCGAGTCAACTAGGACCAGAGCCGGACTGGGTTAACCATAGAATCTGGAAAATTAAACATGGACTTGCAGAAAAATCTTCTGTGTGTACTTTACTGTAATTGAAATAATATATAAACAAATTTAGATAAGAATATACTTTATACTGTTGCAAAAGTAAGTAAAGTCTACCTGGTGGAAAAATAAAGTTGTAAGGTTTTGCGATCTCAGCGTTGAGTACCCCTTACAAGCTGCACGACCACGCTTGAGCATAAGGAGCCCAGTAGGTGTAGGTTCCAAAGCTGATGCTTACAAACATAATGTGTATTATATTTTGTGATGTCATACACAGCATCTCTTTTTTCCCAATCCAGTTTGGGCTATGCACATGTCCGAGTAAAAGAGGGCCGACTTACCGTGGTTCTACTGTACTTCAGAAATAAAAATGTATTTACAATATTAAAAAATAAGGATCAAATGACTATTAATTGATTTAAACTATAATTGAGTGTGCAGAAAAGAATGTCTTTTATAATTTAGTAGAAAAAACATAAATACATTTAAAAAAAAAGCTTTTTATTAGCTAAGCCTCTACAGTAAATGTCACAAAGTAAAAATAATTTGCAAATATATTAAAGAAGAAAAGAAAAACACAATTGAATAGTGTGAAACACAATACGAAATGCACAAGTCTGTTGCCCTAAATGAATACAAATACAATAACATAACTTTCAAAACACAATGCTAGATTGGAACATGAGCTTATTAAATTGAAAGTACTTCGATTATTGTCCAAAGAGATTGATTTATATATCGAAGTTAAGATAAATACTGCAAATTAGAATTAACTGAACTAGAGCACATCTGTTAGAATTCAGGAGGGTTGCTGAAATACTAAATGCGTTAGTCTCGCAGTCTGCTGCAGGTTGCGCGTCGGTTGGAACCTATATACTGGCTATCAATTTTTGTACCGTATACACTATTCCGCTGCGTCCTCATTAGTCTTCATACAATTATAGTTAAATTTTCATTTCATTTCTTATTGTTTTAAAGTTTTTAAACAAATAATAATTTAGAGTATTCCAATGTTTAGGTGTTTGATCATATGCTGAAACGTATGAGTTACCGAAGACAGAAGAGATGGTGGAATGCATACATGTTGTATTACACTAGAGTTGATGTCGAGGAGAGCAATCTAGTCAAAAGTATCAATCAGCTCTCACTGTGTAAGTCTAAACAATATTATACAGCTAATTACAAGTTTTATTAATGTTTAATTTAGTTTTTGCCATTTGATATTTTAGAATTAAATCTGGTACAAAGTAATATTGTTAGTTGTTGATTGTTTACATGACTTTAACCCTAGAACTTTTAGGTTAGAGGTTTTTTTAAATTTTTTGTCGGAATTAAGTATATAACATAATAATATTATAAATCACCAATCCATAAAAAAAAAAAAATGTTATTCGTTTTAACACAAAAAGAGTTATGTCATAAAAAATAATATCTAACATTTAATTGTTTTTAATGCAGACAAAAAATTGTTATAATAACTCTCTTTTTATAAATTGCATTCTGATGTAATTAATTAAATTGAAAGGATAATCTGATATATTTCAAACTCTACTTGCTATATAAGTAAATCAATGAATTCAAGTAGATTTATAATCAACTCCTATAAAAACGAGTGTACGTACGAGCGTACGTGAAGTAACATTTAAAGAAGTAATAATATAACAGCTGATTTCACCCATCATCTGTAATACACAAACAAAACCTAGTGTAGATTATACTTATATTACAACTTCAATCAATAATATAGCCTATAATATCAATAACTTCTAAATCATTTGATCTATCAATATGAAATAAAAGGCAATTAAAAGATAATATTTTTATCTTTCTTTAAATATATTTAATAATAAATGTAAATAAATAAACTTAATTAACAGGATTAAATCAACGTGTTAAATCAGGTAAGTGTAGGCCTACTAAGAAACTTGCGAAATATTCGCACGGGTCAGCTAGTTATCTTTATTTTATATTCAAGTGAGCCTAATTTTTTTCTGGTAAAATCTAAAAATTGAATTTTAGGATTGAATGAAGCTGTTTACTCCTAAAACATATGTAGGAGTTATATTTTGTGGATTATAGAAATTGAGGTGTAAATTCAGTTCAATAGACTCAGAGAATTTAAAAGCTGAAAAGTCAACATATACTATTTCCTCTCAATATTTATTTAGCACTATATTCTGAGGAAATTGTTCTTATTAATTTTCATATTTTCAACACTAAAAACTGAAGGTAAAACAATTAACTTACAGTTGGCCACCTAGCACTTTGTAAACAATGTTTTTTTTTTTTTAATTAAATTGCATGTTTATGGTACCAAGTCACTATTATAATTACTAATAATATTACCTTAATAAGGTCCGTCACATGACTTCTTGTCGTAAGATTTAAGATGACATGTTTCGGAGCCGTAACTCCATCTTCAGGTCTTAATCACTTGCTCATTTTGCTGTAGTTACTATTCTTTCCACTTAGTTCTCCTTATCCTTTAACTATTACTTTACAACATTTTGGATACTTTTTTTAGGATCAAAGAAAAGAAATCTTAAGTTAATAGATTTACTACATTAGTTATGCAATATTGTTCTTTATAAAGTGTCATATAGGCGATATTGGATCTTAATGAATTACATATAGGCAGTCTTAGCCTGCTATAAATATTTGTAGTTAGGCGGTTTTGTCTTTATAGACCCTTACTAGTTCGGCAGTTTTTGTATAAAAGCTCTGTAGATAGGCGGTATTGTTTCTTGGCAGTCTGCTTTGTATATTTAGACAGTTTTGTTTTTGTGCAATGGTGCTGCTAACTCTAGGATTTTGCCGTAAACATTGTATTAGTCAATGCGAAATGTCCGCCAGAATGTGTTGGAACCAAAAAAAAAAAAAACAATTTTGTTAGAAATTACGGTTTGACTGTATTGTGTTTGCTAAGAGATGATAAGTTTAGTCTCAAGAGCACCTCACATTACAACAGACCTTACAAATATTTTGTCACTTGATAATGAGCGACACGATCCCAAATTTATAAATTTGGTTCTTTTTCCAGCCACCATATTTCTTTAGTTTCAAAACTAACTTTATTTAGATATGTTATATAAAATGCCTTACAACTAATTTTTTGCACTTTTATATAAAAATGGAATCATTATTTACAAAAATTGCAAAGTTGTTTCTAAAAAAGTAGGTGTATGTATAAAGCCCTGATACTTTACATAAGTTATTACAAGTTTTTTATAACAGATATTTCTTTGAAATGCAGAACAATCAAAACTGTTAAATTTAATTGTATGATTTGTGATTTCAGCAGACAGCAAGCTCGGTGTGATGAAAATGCCTGTAGCAATAGAACGTAGTGTAAGAAGACAAAACATTAAGTTTATGCACAACCGAAACCAGTTTTCCGCCGAGTATTTTCAGTTTATGAGGAAGTTAGCTTCTTGTAATATTCCACCACTCAGTAGGCAGCATAGCGTTGATAAATTAGTGAGTATATGGACCAATAATCTGATAATAGTGTATATGAAATATAATATTGTTTTTGTTTTTGCCTTATGGACTGGTTATATATATATATATGTAAAAGTAATTACCTTTCTTTTATAATTTCCGCTCACAGTCCTTTTCTTAATTAATTTACTTGGTGACGATCGTTTCGCCTTTCAAATCAGGCATTTTCGAACCATAAACTTTTAGACATTTATTTAAATGCGCGTCAGTTATTATTAAAAATAATGAACATTAAAAAACGCACAAACATATAATACAACACTTACAACACATATAACTACACTTAAAACATCGCATTCTGTCACTAGTTTGTTAGAACATTACGTAGCGTGGTGTTCACTCGGTCATTTCTTAATCTGTACTGATAGATCTTGTGATGCGGGGTTCGTATTTTCTTCCTGAAGGGGTTGTAATCTAAGTAAACTATCAAATATGGTGTTTGACCGGAATTGTGTTTTCTCATTTAACAATGTAGATGGATCGATAATATTTTGTCTGTAAATTTGGAATTCCTCTAAGACGTTCATGAAATATAAATCTATATTTGAAAAACAAATCATGTATTGTAACCATTGTTATTCTGAAAACTACGTAAATGATTTGAATGAAAATTAGTAGTATAATATGTGGAAGAAATATATTTCTTGGAGATTCAAGACAAACAAGTCATTTCCCCCCAACCTCCTCGTAATGTAGAACCAGGCGCGTATCCAAGAACCTTCCTTGCAACCTTCAAGAACTTTGGGTTAAAATCAACAATATATATTATTAAATTAGGACTTTTTTCGATAATTAAATTATTATATGCTCCAATAAAAAATCCTAAATGTAATAAATATAATAATAATTTTGTAACATTGTAATGCTCTTTGAATAATTACAGAAATCGTTGGAAACTTAATCAAGATTTTATTCAATGTTCAAAGTTTTATTAACAAAAATAGAATCACTTATCAAAAGATAGTCTATGTTTATAAATACGCTCGAATTTTAACTTAATTTACTTAAGTTATTCGTCTTTTATTGTAAATTAAAAATAAAATTTTAATTTTTAATTTGAAAATATGACGCGTTTGAAATCTTGGCCTACTCTCTTAAACGTTAAAAGTTTTAACAACAGATAGCGGTAGTAAATCTTAGTCTCGAACAAATGATTTTCAATTCGTGATTTTACAAGCGTCATATTCGCAGTTGACTCCGGAATTGTTCGTGTTGGAAGAATAACTACTTATATTAATTAATAAACAATATTTATATTAATAGATTATTATAAAATTAATAATATTCTCCAGCCATAAGTGTTATCGAAACTGGAATAATTATTTATTAAAAAGTCTAATTTACCTGAGTAAAAAGTGAGGTTATCGTAGTTTAATAGACTACATTGGGAATAATCTTTTCAGTTTGTTTGTTCTACTTCGTAGTTTGTGTAAAACGTCGCAAAGTCGTTTCATGAGAAATGGTAAGTTAATAAATAAAGCAAAAAATATTTAAGTCTAAAAAATACAATAATTAATTAAGATTTATTTTCATAACTTATATGCACTATAGCATAGTGAGTCGTCGTTATTTATGAGTCGTATTTAGTTTTGATGATGCAAAAGTTAATCCTACAACTGAAAATCAATTTATATCCCAGCCCTGGAAAATGTCATTCAGGATATGAAATCACGTTATTCGGAGGAAACGCTTAACCTATATAATTTATCCATTCTATTTCCAGAAATGAAAAGTGATGATGATTTTGAGCAATCACTAAGTCACATTTCCAAAAAATATGCTTACTTCTTGAACGATTCAGAGGACATAATTAAAAAAAGTTGGAATCAGAATTGAAATCTTGGTATTCCCAATGGGGTCGGGCTTCAACAACTGGTCCTTTGTCAGCTCTGGATTTAATAAAAAAATGTCATCAAGAAGTTTATCCTATTATTCATTTTTTACTACGAATCTTAATAACGTTACCGATTTCTAATGCAAGCGAAGAAAGAAATTTTTTTAGTTTAAGAAGATTGAAAACATGGCTAAGATCAACCATGGAAAAGGACCGCTTGACAGGATTAGCATTGCTTAGTATTAATCGAGAAGAAAAAAATGTATATAGATTCTGTCATTGATCTTTATGCAAACATCGACTAGAGTTTATTATTTAACTACAAACTATTAATTTTAGTATAAATTTAATTTTTATTTGATTCTATTGTTAAATAAATAATACTTATAAAATCATTAAATATTTTCAAATTTTAAGATTTTTTTACATACACACGCGCGTGCGCACACCCACACACACACACATCTAAATATATATATCTTGAATAAAATATATATATACAGGGTGCTTCAAAAAAATGTATACACACTTTGAACTTCCATAGAAAATTTATTTACCGTTCTACAAAGTTAAATTTCAGGAAAATAGAAAGCTGAAAGTCCAATGTAAATGAAACATAAATAACAAATGTTAATACTGTTCAAATTGGTGACCTGCAGCATCAATACAATTCTGAGTACGAGTCACCACTGATTCTGTACATCGTATCAAAACGTCCAATGAGATTTCTCTACACACTGCTTGAATCTCATTCCAAAGAATGTCTAGGTTACGTGGTTTACGTTTGTACACCTCATCTTTTACTGTGCCCCACAAGAAGAAATCCAGTGGTGTAAGGTCTGGAGAGCGTGCTGGAAACTCGATTGGCCCCCTGCGTCCTATCCACTGTCCCGACAAATTTTGATCCAGGTAAGCTCGTACGTCCCTGTGATAGTGCGGCGGAGCACCATCTTGTTGAAAATAAAAATCATCATTACCGTATAATGCACGAATGGCAGGAAATATGGAATCAGCAAGCATTGTTAGGTAATTAATACCAGTTACAGTGCCTTCAAATCGAAAAGGTCCAATGAGTCCCCTTGAAGACAAACCGCACCACACATTTACACCAGGCAAATTTATAGCTTTTTCAATTGTAATGTGAGGATTTTCTTCACCCCAGTAAACACAATTGTGCCTATTGACAGTTCCATTAAGTTTGAATTGGGCTTCATCCGACCAAATGATGCTACCCATAAATCCCGGTTCACGTATCACCATCTCCTGAATCCATTCACAAAATTGCAACCTTCGATCTGGATCGTCGTCATTTAGCTGTTGCACCAGCTTTGGAATGTAAACACGATACTTGCCTCTCTTCAGAATGCGTAGCACGCTGCTAGCACTTACATCACTTTCACGTGCCCCTTGCCTTGAAGATTTGTTAGGAGAGCGTTGAAACAGTTCCAAGACTGCCGTTGATGACTCATCACTTGTAGCTGTTCGAGGCCGACCTGAATGACCTTTATGCACATCACACACTGTTCCATGAACTTCGAATTTGTCTCGTATGCGTGTAATTGTTAATCTTGAAGGTGGTTCTGTATCATACTCCCTTCTCCACTGTCTTTGAACTTCATTTACATTCTCAAACTTCCAGTACCACTTAATAACCTGCTTACGTTCTTCAAAACTCAAACGTACGTCCCCCATGTTGATATTACAAATTCCAACTGATAAGATAACATAGAGGGACGATTATGCTGGCACCTGGCGAAGAAATATAACATTAGCCTTGTAGAGCGGGAAAACTACAATAGTTTAAAGTGTGTATACATTTTTTTGAAGCACCCTATATATATATATATATATAATGCATCGATCCCCCCCCCCCTCTAAAGCAAGTTGCTGGATACGTGCCTGTGTAGGACCAATTGCAAGTGTTAGGTGAGAAGAAATAAGTTTGTAACATAAAAGATTTGGAAAATAAAAAAAAACTATTAAATTATCAAAAATTGAAAAAGTTATTGATCAAAATATAATTAACATAGCTGAATAATACTTACAAACCTCCACTGACTGCTTAAGTCATGTGTCGATACAACGTTCATGATTATTGAGATTTTATTGCAACATGATAAAATTAATTACAAATATAAACAAATTTAAATGAATTTTGAATATATAAAAATGAAATATGTAAAATTATCAAAATATTAGACAAGCTTACAACACATTCCCTGCCCAGTGTTATTGTGCCTGCACTTCACTTATTTA
>JAGFPH010000221.1:320953-350948 GCA_018207615.1 Philaenus spumarius | reverse complement strand
TGGAAAACGAAAGTTAAATTTAAAATAACTGAATCTTGTATAATATTTGAGGTCCAACATTGATTCAAATATACGAATATCTATAAAAAAGCACCATGTAGATTATTTTCTAATGGAAAAACAATGTTATTTAAAATTACCATATCTCAAAAACAATATGGCAACGATTTAAATATGAAAATAATTTATTGCCAATACCACGTTGAATGGGCCATATGCAATTTCAAAAAAGTTACCCAAGACAAAGGCTACTTTAATATAATTCAATTGTGTAAACAGAAATAATAAAACACCAGCTAAATTTTGGGTATTTTTGACAAATATACATTGCTTAAAAGAGTCTGCGAAATATGAAACTAAATCATGGGCAGGGTATTTATAGTGTACATTTTAAAAAATAAGTGTTTTTACAACAAATTTTATAATTTGTAAGCCTATTACCTAAAATATGGACTAAATCATTCTTACCTCAATTGTGCGTGAAGAGCGAAAACGGAGATTGGCATACTTTGCTAGGGTCTCACATAATATTTAATATGAACAAAGAAAAATGAACTACCGTGTCAAAACAATTATAAAATGGTGATCGTATATCGCTAGCACACCATAGTCTGCTGATGTTACCACAGTAAGATTAAAATTGTTATAAAGATGGTAGGTAATATAGTCGAACTTGGTTTTAATTAAATTACAAGTGAAAAAACATGGACCAAGACTGGGATTTGAACCCAGGACCTTAACCTTTGCGCGGTGGTAACACTCTACCAACTGAGCTATCCTGATCATTCTAGATATTGGTCGATGTTATCTCATTGTACGGTTTTACTGCATTTATTAAACCAAAAGACTGAATACCTCGCATATGCGACATTGAAAACAATCAATCTTAATTGTTTTTGCAGCCTACAGTGGTGTTATTTATAATTTTTTATTTGTAATAATTTACCTGCTTACATGCTTTTTCAGCAAGGGTTAATTTAATTAAATTACAAGTGAAAAAACATGAACCATGACTGGGATTTGAACCCAGGACCTTAACCATCCGTAGCAACGCTCTACCAACTGGAGTGATCCGGATAGCTCAGTTGGTAGAGCATTATCACGGAATGGTAAAGGTCCTGGGTTCAAATCCTGGTCTTGGTCCATGTTTTTTTTTTTTTTTTTTTTTTCACTTGTAATTTAATAAATTAACCCTTGCTGAGGAAGCGTGTAAGCAGGTAAATTATTACAAATGAAAAATAAGAACTTGAATTTATTGACCTCAGCTGATGCGTCAACTCAGGGGTCTTTTTTTTTATCCGGTCAAATTGTTATGGATAATGTTATTACATATCCCTGTTTTAGCGCTACTATATATAACACTCGGAATAATGTTTAAATTTTAATGTTTAGTAAATAAGTATAATATACATATACCATAATGTACTTATGTCATACTGTAATAAAATCACCTATTAAAATGAGATAGCACAACACATAAATGTACGGTTGGCTGTGTGTAACTTAACGCATGATCTTGCTGTTGAAGTATTAGGATGAGAGAAATGTGTGAGATAAACCATCGTATAGCCAGACAATACAGTTGTGATAAAACAGTTACCCCCCAACCCCACCGCCAGTGTTGTTTTGTTTGTCGAATATGATTTTTATAGTTTCTGCCCTCACACTAATGTATTTTTCGATCCCACCATGACCGTTTGTGTGTTTCATTAATTCTGGTTGCTTTCGTATTTTAGATTTTTTTACTAAAACTTTAATGCTAGCCAGTTTTAGAACTAAAAGTTCTGGCTATTTAAAAACAAGTTTGTTGTCATGAGAACTTATGACTGTAGAGGTTAAATATCTGATGTATGTCACAAGTTTGCTTTAGTTAGTTCGACTTTAGTTCAAGTTTTTTAAAAACAAGGATAAAATTTTAAGGCATTCGAAGAAGGTGGAGAAAATATAATTTTTAATTAGGAAAAGTAAACGTACTGACCTAGATGCTGGTCTTTTATAAAGGTTCAGAGTCAAAGTCAGACATTCCTATAAGTGGACACTACGTACCTAAGGTTTTTTTCTTAATTCGAGGTGATCACAGTCCCAATTAGCTTAATTACAAGGACTTTACTTTGCAGTAAAAGAAAATGTAAATAATGTGAAAACTATAGTTGTTTGTCTTTTTCTCAAGCTAACAAAAATTTGGTTTTGTGTGATACATCTTTTTATAACGCCTCTCGGATGTGACATTCTCTTTGTTGACGCTATAACCAAATTTAACTGTATATAATAGAAACAAACACTTGGTTTATAACAAAGTTTATTTAAACATTTACTTCATACTCCATTTCTAATTTCCTTTAAAAGTCAAATAAAGCTGCCTGAAATACTAAATACTTTTTGTATTTAATATTTTTTGATAAATAAATTTAATATTGTAGTGTATAAAGTTCAAATTTTATCCCGTCAAAGTAGAAGTCTTGTACACTACTTTTTCCTCTGTTGTGATGTCTATATTACTGACACATTTTATTTATACTGTATTGTATTTTTTGTTTTTTAGCAATCCTGTTAGATCGTAAAGCAACCATGAGTGACCACTTGTTGATGGCTGTTCTTGTGTTATTACATAAAGAAGTATCCGAACACGGACGACATTTACCACATTACTTCAATTTGTTTCACATGTACGCTTCTTTGGGAATCCAAGAAAAAACACAGTTACTTAAGGTAAACTTTTTATAATTTGTATTTAGAAGGGATGCATTGAATACCTTTTTATATAAATTATCAATATGTAAAAATTAACTAGAAAAGGGGTCCAGGAATGAAGAAGAAAAGAGCTGTTGTAGTCTTGAGTTAAGAGCAACCAAGAAATTTCAATAACTGTTTCAAAGCATTGAAATGAAATAGGATTTTCAATTTGTTTATTAGGTTTACTATTATGATCATTTAGGCACCTTTGTATCTGAGGGGTTATCTGACTCCGGGAGTCAATGTCCCTACTTCGAATCCAATTGAATACTAAGAATGTTTGTCTATGTATTATGTTTGTCTATATACAATATTGTGGGATAAATATGAATTTCAGGCAAAGATATCATCAGTGCTTTTAGCCTTAAAAAAAACTCCAAACGATTAGATTTATAATAATTGAGTTATTTCCAACATTTTTGTATTACTAAAATAGATATAGAAATACAGTAAAACCTCTTATATCCGGATCAATGTGGCGCCGGGCGATCCGGATATCAAAAAATTCGGATTTGAGAGAGGTTTTTTTTTAATATGGGTAAATTGGTTGAAATTAGGGATGGGTCGCTTCTCGATACCGATTTTCGATACCACCGATACTTTAGCTTTGGTATCGGTATCGAGAATCGATAGCCGAAACTCGATACCGATTACCGATACCAAGAAATACTCAGTTGTCAAACTGCCCGTTCTCGTATAGACTCCGCGAATGTAATCTCCGGTATTTGCAATCGCATTCTCTGTATTTTAACTCAATTCAGCATTTAACAATAAATATTAGTAGGGAAAATGTAAAACATTATTAATTTTATGTAAGTAGACATTTTCCCCAGTAAAATGTTTTAGGCAATTGTTTCCTTTCTTAAGTAAACGCTTCTTGTTTTATTTTTATTCATGCTTAGGCTGTTATTTGTACACAAGAAGTCTAGAGTAGGCTCAAGGTCAAACACTTATTGATTCGTTTGTTATCGTGTCTATAGAATTAGGGTGTCTACGTAAAGAAAAATAACACATTTTATAGATCGGTAAAAAAAGTATTTAAACTTTAAAGTAATAATTTTATTTGTTTGAAATCGGGTAAAACTTGTTGGGACTTACGTTACCCGTGATTTATGATTTTTATGGGAGTCCCGACGGAATTCCTTTGTTTTACTTTTTACAGCCCAACTCAAAAACATCATTCGCTACTGCAGTATTTAGTCGAAAATATTCATTTTTGATAGATATATTTATTATTTTTTACTACGCCGGATATCGGAGGTTTCGGATATGAGAGGTTCGGATTAGAGAGGTTTTACTGTAGTTCTTATTATGTCTATTGCATAGGGGACTCTGAAATATGCATTATATTAAACAAGCTTAATTCAGAAATAGCTTTGTGGTCAATGTAAAGCATGTTGGTGTATTCCAATAAATCACATGTGCTATGGTGAACATTGTTTCCCTAAAATATGTGTTTAGTCATCTATATGTACTGGATGATTCAAAATTTGTACATGATTAAACATGTAAAAACAAAGAAAAAAGTTAATATAAACATCGGTCCGGATATGATTTGTTTTCAAACTATCCGCCATTTTAGAAAATACCTAATATCTTTGGAAGTAGAAAAAATATGAGCTCAAACTTTGTATAGTTATTTTTTACATAACTTTTTATCACTGTTCAGAAAAAATCGGAACGAACTTTTTAATATTTTCAAAATGGCGGACATTTATAGTGTTTAATGTTGATTATCTCAAAAACTGCCAGCTACAAATCCCTGTAGCTCAAAGTGTAAAACAGATTTTGGCAAAAAAAACTAAAAGGGAATGAATGATACATGGGGTGTGTAGATCTGATACAGATATGAAGAGGAAAGGCTGTTTCCTCCGGCATCACCGGATCCCCAATCGTGCCAGATTATCGAGGTGTTACTGTACAATATCTTATAGTAACCATACATAAAAACCCTCAAGGCTTTAAGAGTGCTTTGATATAATAGGTGATTTTGAGTTTTCTTGTTATAATTTCATTATATTATGGTGTTTAAAATAAATGGGGCAAAACAGTGTCTTTGTTACATTATTAGTTTATTTGTTAGCATAACAATATTTAATGGTTTTGGTTTTTACAGTTGAACGTACCAGCCATGTTCATGTTAGTCTCACTCGACGAAGGACATGGTCCACCAATCAAATACCAGTATCCAGAGTTCACAAAGCTTCACACAGTAGTATCCCAGTTAATCAGGTGTTGTGATGTAAGCTCGAAAACACAGTTGTCGCAATCTGTAAGTAGTTTATTCTTTCTCTGCAGTTTATGATTAAGTTCTTAGACTAATTTTGTTGTTTTACATTTGTTATGATAATGTTGCAGGCTACAACACTACTACCTAATCCTTATAGAGATACTTCTTGTCCAGAGTATATCATGCCTATTCAGCCTCAAGCTGCAGAGATTTTATTCAATAGGTCTAGGTTAGTATATTTTTGTAAACAAATCATTATAATTTACTATTCTCATTGAATGTAGGAAACATAATTTGGATTAGTCATATATTTGGAATAGTAAAGCATTGCAGTAAAATATGTAAATAGTTCTAATGCTGTATTGCTATTTAATATTTTAACCATCATTACTATTTTCTTGTATTTATTATTATTATTTTATTTATTTATTTTTTTAAATCTTTGCATAAAAATCAAAGATTATATAAACAATTCACAGATGTAAATTTTAAATTATGTTATACAGTACTCGCCGCTTATTGTGTTTGGGGCCAAATCCAAACTGAGTAGGGCCTACTGAAAGTTAAAGGTTACAAAAAATATAAAGATTAAATTAAACTATTAAAAAAAAAGGTTTGCTACGGGCTTGCCAAAATGTCTAAGTTAAAAATTTAAAAAAAAAATTAATTTGTTAATTAATTATTAAAAGTTATTTAAAATGTGCTTTTTATTATTAATTATTCATTATTATTTATTAACGTTGATACACTTTAAATACAAAATTATTTCAAATTTATAACCTCAAAATCTATACTTTGTAAACAAAGCTGTACTGCACATGCTACATATATTGCATTTTCAACTTTCGGTGAATAACCTATAGGACACGTGATCACCGATAGTTTGAAGAGAGAAACTAAAATATCGTAAAGTCGCCCTGTGTTGTGTAAAACTGGAATAATTTAAAACGCGTAAAGTGACATCAGTAAAGTTACAAGAAGTTTGTGCTATGAACAGTGACATTCCACCAAAGTTTACAAGCATAAATGTTTGATGCTTTTTTTTATTTTTATTTGAAAATACTGTCTGCACTTTAAAAAAAAAAATTAATACACTTAAATTTTGTAACTTCTGTTTTTCTTGTAATGTCATAATGATATCTAACATGTCCTACTAAATTATCAAAGTCAATCATACTCGGCAGCAGACAGAAATTAAACCATATGACCAGTGGCGTCTCATCGCCTGACTCTTTTCCTCACCAATAAATGCATGAACATGCGCCTACAGACAATTGCATAATACTAAAAAATATTAAATTTTTATTTACTGGGATTTGATTACTGCACAAGTACTGTATTGGAAATTTAATCGTGAATGTCAATGAAATTCAACTCACATGATGATCAACGTCTATCTTGTGCGAGTCTGCTCAAGGACTTCTTAACATAAGTCTGACTCTCTTGGAGTCTGGCTAAAGACTGACTTAAACATGGTTTCCCATGTGCATGCTAAATAAACTCCAGTTTGCTTTATTTGTTCTAGAACATTTGATACGTCCTGACAGGTGCCTTCCAGAAACTTCTATGGGCCCCGACATGTGTTTTCTAGAAAATTCTATTAAGCTGGTTTCCGGTTTGTTATGCCGCGTACTTTGGTTTTAAAAAACATTCAATAATAATTATTCATTCTTACTATGTTCTAATTGTTTTCAATTAATTATTCAAACTATCTGTCTGCCTTTTACATTCTTTAATTTATTCATCAACATATTTCACTGTAATGACCATTAATAATAATAATAAAAAATGTTTTCTCCATTTTATACGCATTCAGAAAATTGCATATGTTACAGTACTCAATATCACTTTATTATTACGTAAAAAGTCATTAAAATCATAAAGAGAACAGACAAGTGTTCTTTAAAATAACATCAACCTTGCTTATTTTACGTTCTAAAATTGAAAGTTTATCTTTTTAAAAATTATTATTTTTATGAATGAGTGATTTAAACCCGTTTTATATTGTTCACTATACTCTTAATTAAAATATTATACTTTATTAAACAATGATAACTTTCTTATTTGACACAAACCTTAAATTTCACTTACACGCAAATCATTGATGTAGCCCTAACCTCTATAAGTTCAGAAATACAACTAAGAAATAAAATGATTCACATTAATTTATCAAATTACTACTCTATAGATTACGTAAAAATCTTTTAGTACACTCAAAACTAAAAGAAAGCTATTGATGACTCAAACGGTCATTGTAATGCAAGTGCTTATCACACGTATATTCTACTCGATTCATGCTGTATGCAAAGTGTCCTCTGTATAAAACTAGTTGTTTTTTATTAATGTTCTTGAAAATTTATGTATGAAATTATAACCTGTGTTTTTGTTTGTTTTAGTTATGTAAAAAAAGTAATAGAAGATTCACAGTTAACAGATGAAGGAATGAAATTACTGCAGTTTTGCTGTTGGGAAAATCCTCATTTATCTAGGATAGTACTTTGTGAATTACTTTGGCAGATAGCGTTTGCTTATTGTCACGAACTAAGGCATTACATGGACTTACTTCTAGGCATGTTATTTATAGAAGACTCATGGCAGACTCATAGAATACACAATGCGTTTAAAGGTAAAGGTAAATGAGACTGTAAATTTTATTTTCTGTTTAAAATATATGTTTCTTTCTTTATTCTCAATTACGTTTGTTTAGTAAAACTAAATTAATATATATTTGTAATATTGCTTTTGTTGCTTACTAGGGAGACCCCCCTCCACATTTAATTAATTGCTTACTGAACAGGAATAATTTACTATTAATACTCACAATAATAACCTGCACATGATTTAGTTTAGTAATTTGTAAAGAATCCTTTGGACAATGTGGTGAAGTACCCAAAATGTAGATATTTCATTACACCTTGTGGTCTACCATCCTATGAACTATGTAGAGTTTATAATTTTACTATTGTAAGGTCCTTAATTTCCTGAAGTCTTTTTATTGAATTTAAATAATTATTAGTTAAACATATTTTATGTAGGTCTGATTTAAAATATGTTTTTTTAAATCTAAATCATTTGTTTTGGTTCAGGTAGGCCTAACCTAAATTGTGTGATGTAAATTGGTTATTTATCAGCTGTTTTATTTGTTAAATTACTATCAATATAAAAATGTACATCTCCATTATTGTTATGATTTCAAGATCAGTTGTTTTTATTATCTTAATCAGTGAATTAAGTACACAAATAAATTTGGGAGTTTCTTTGTAAAAAAAATATACTTTTATAAGAGTTTTGTTCAAAATTACGCAAATAAGAGCTTTCTAACAACCCAAACATTTATAAACGGGATTCCTACGGTCAAGGAAATTAAAAACAATCAGGGAACTTGTACTTAAGTCTGGAAAAGTTAGGTAAATTTATTTCAAACTGAGACGCCTTTCTTTGCTCCTACTTGCTGAAACAAGCTGTTGAAGCAGTTTATTTTTTATGAGGATATCTCCAGTATGTTAAAAGTCTAAAAAGTACTCAAAAAGTAACCTACTTAACAAAGTACTAAAAGTACCCTCTTTTAAAAAGCATTAAAAAAAGTACTTTTGTCAAATTGGAACTATGCAAAAGTACTTTTGTGAACTATGGATTCTTCTAAGCATGTGTTTGTGTATTTGCGTTTAAAGGTGCTAGTCGCACGTTAAGGGTTTTAAGCCTATTTTTAAGATACCAAATGGGGTGATTATAAAATTTGAGAATTTAAATAATGTTATTTATATTAATCTTTATTTTCTATTCAAGTGAGCCTAGTTATTTCTGGTAAAATCTAAATTCTAAAATTTACACAGCTGGGGTAACTGCAGTTTCTACTTCAGATTAAGTTGGATTTAATTCTTCTATTTCACTTAGAATTTTTTTTTTTTTTTGCCTGTTGTAATAAACTCTGACTTTTAACTGGGGTATCTTGAAATCTGGGGTCCAGAAGTAGCAACTAAATTTGCTTTTCTAGTAGGATACCTAAGTTTCATGGACGATATTAGGTCATTCTTTAACCCTTGCAGACCTGACCCAGCTATATTAAGGTTTTGCAAGACCTGAAGAATCGTGTGGATCAGTGGAATGATATGAAAATAAAACAAATATAGTTTTAGTTTATGTTAGTAAATTAATGTTAATTAGGTTAAATGGCGCATATTTACTACACGACCCTACGCCAACAGAAATGCAAGAATACAAAAAAAAATAGTGTGCTAACTTATAGTCACAGTATGTTTATCTGTATTAAATATTTAACAGTAGAATGTAAAACAAAGTCGTAGTCTGCAGAAATATCAGCCGAGAGGCGTATAGTAAATTTACGCCAGTGAAATGACTCTGTAACTTAGGTTGCTTTTTCTAATTAATATGACAGAGTCTATAACAAATATTGCATTTTGTTTTTTAATGTGGTGACAACAACAAATCAATTGTCATCAGACAATGCTGCCTTGCAACAGGGCGGAGCCGTATATGGAAATTTTGCCAAAGTAACAGACATAAAAAATGTTGTGTAGTACTTACTTCAGAGAGTGAAAAAGTTTCTTTGCTGAGTTGTAGAGTGGCATTTTCAAATATTTCCAGACCATCCACAGCAATTGCCATCGTCTGCAGAGAGCTCAGTGATAAATGCACTTCACTCTTAGAAGACATTATAATTAATGCATCCTTCTGTTCGAGAAGCCTCTTTTACATATGATAAGTACTATTCCATATAGTTGGTTCATCTTGAATCATTCGATGTATAGGCAGACCTAATTGTTTTTGCACACTTTTTAAAATTTTCATATTTTTAGAAGAGTGCTTATAACTACCAACCAACTTTTTAGCCTTTTTTATTAAATTGAATAATTTGGGATTATCCAATAATCCATCTTTAATGACTAGATGTAGTGTGTATGCTACACACGGTATTGCCTCGTATGTGCTTCTATTTAAAGCGGCTGTTATATCAGCCCCATTATCTCTGACAATTTTCTTGTCTATTCCCCAATCATTAAACACAGTGATTAGAAATTTCTGTGTGAGATATTTCTGGAAAAGGTATAACGTCTAAACACTTATATGTCAATTTTAAAGAGGTTTTCTTCTTCATTAAAAAAATGTGCTGATACATCCATATAATCTTGGTTTGCAATCAAAGTCCACATATCAGTGGTTACAGCTACATAGTTTGCTTGACCTAATTCACATTTTACATCTAAAGCAACATTCATATACATTTCATTTAAAATTTTATTTGAGAATGTTTTTCTACTTGGGATTGTGTATCGAGGTTCAAGGTGGTTGATCAATCGCAAAAAACCTTTGTTTTCAACTATTGAAAAGGGTTGTGGGAAGGTCTATCATTTCTGCTATTAATACGTTAATGGTTTTTGCACGTTCATCGTTTGTTTTAAATTTTGAAACTTTGTCATACGTACTTTCAAGAGTTATCTGTTTTTTCTTTTCCATTTTTATCACTTTTGGGTAAGGCGAAGATGGTATTTGTGTGTTTGAGATAGACTCGGAAGAAGACACGTCTGCTCTAAGACCTAATTCACAATCTGAAAGGTATTGTCGAAAATATCTTCTTCACAATTAGGCCTATAATCCACAGCAATGACTATATTTTCATTATGTGGGGATACAGACCTTACTTGTTCCCCTTCATATATGTCCATGGCTGAAAACGAAGTATGGGGTTCATTTAGGATTTGCCCTAGGTTCCAGAAAGGAATATAATGTCTCACTAGTCCTAGGCTTAGTAGGCCTATTCGGGCCAGTGTCTAAATTTTCCTCTAGTTCCGGAATCTGTGTTTTAGGCTTGGGTTTATTTCCTTGTAACACACTTATACTGTGTATTTTAATATGCTTTATTAAATTAGATGTCATTTTGCTTGCTCCACCTCTCGATACTAACTTGGTGCAAATATTGCATCTAGCATATAGGTTATTTCCACCATCGATTTTAAAATGTTTCCACTCTGCTGAAGTCATTGCTAACACTAAAGTAAACTAAGAAATAAGAAGCAATGTATTATTCACTAAATAAAACTTAACGAAACTATCAAATTCCCGCACTGCAATGTAAGCATAACCACAATACACAACGGTTAGATAATGAGAGTTATTCCCGAACAGTAACTTTTTTGATACTTGATTGTATTTTAAAGTCGCAGTAACGAGCTTTGAAAAGTATCAGTAACGTTCCTAACGTTAGACGTCTATGATGTTTACAAAAAATATCAAACGCGAACATAAATATAAGATGACATATGAACTGTGACTGACAAAATCGCAGTTTCCTGGCTTAATGCAGTCACAGACGTGACTCTAGTGGAAAATCGTATTAAAAATCATGTGCTTCTCAGCTGTGCTTCTGCTTATTGGTTTCATGAGAATAACGGGGTTAACGAGTAACATGAGTTAACATTGAATAAAAGAATAGTATACGCTGTACATAACAGTTTTAGCTAAAATGTAAATTTATTTTGTTTATCTTTTGTAACTTTTCATTCTATATTATTGGATTTTTAAGAAACTCAGAACTAAATATTTTTAGTCGCCGATATTTTAAAAGGCACAGATATTTTCATCTCTGAGAAATTATAAATATAACCTATAAACCGATTATCTCTCGGTATCGGTGTCAAGAATCGAAGTTTCGGCTATCGATTCCCAATGCCGATACCAAAGCTAAGTATCGAGAATCGACCCATCCCTAAGGCTTTTTATGTTCTTTGCATATCTTGTTTAATGGGAAGATACTCAATGTTTTTGTTTTGAATAGGAATGCCTGAAGAGAGGGAAGGATTGTTTGACACGATACAGAGGTCGAAAAATCACTACCAAAAGCGTGCATACCAGTGTATAAAGTGTTTAGTTACGTTATTTTCTAAATGTCGAGTTGCATATAATATGTTAAATACCAACGCAGAACTGAAACTTAAATGGACACATGCGGTGGAATGGTTGCAAGACGAACTGGATAGGGTAAGTTGTGTTTTTATTCAGCTTTAAATGTTTTTAACATATTACCAAGTTGTGATATTTCATGTGCAAATTTGTTGAGTGTTTTTGTTAATCTAATTGTGTTAGAAAAACATGATAGTCAACATTTTTTAAAGAATTTAAACTTACTCAGTTTCAGCAAGTGATGATGAATAATTTATTGATCCAAGCATTGTCTTATTTTCCTTTTATAAAGTAAATGTAACAAAGTTATCAGACTATAAATGTGTATGTACTCATAAACAACAACTATTGCCAGTTTTTAAGAGATTTTATTATCAAAGGAAACAAAAATCAAGTGCAGGGTTTTCTCCTCATAATTAAAAATAATTAAATATGCTCTAGAAGTTGTCTACTAAATAATGGTTGCTTACAAAAATATTTACTCTCTAAAATACTTTCAATTATTTCGATCGAAGACGGTTCTTACATTTACATTTAGTAATTTAATAAGAATAAGCTCCAATTTAAATTTATACCTAAACATTACCTTATAAATATTTGCTTTCAGCGACCATACGTAGCGAACACTTACAACAATTGGTCACCTCCAGCACAGTCCAATGAGTCGGCAAACGGTTACTTTTTGGAACGATCAAATAGTGCAAGGAAAACATTGGAACATGCTTGTGAATTATGTCCTGATGAGGTTAGAACATTGTATATAGTACATTCTTTTTGTAGCCTGGAAATTGAAATTATTCTTTATCATTTTTTTAAGGCTTTAGCAATTTTTATTTAAGCTCGAAAGAGAAAACTCAAATATTAGCCGAGTGTATAATTAATAGTGCCTGAAAATATTTTTAGAGCCTATTATAATTAACAAACCATTGCTTTTATAGTTTTCTTTTAATGTACAAAGTGTAAATTAATAGTAGATGTACCATCTAGTGGCGTTTATATTTAAAGCATTGTGATTTTAATAATTTAACTGTTACATTATTGTATTATAACTTTGTTTAACAACATTATTACAAATGTAACATGCAATGTAGTTCATATGCTTGTTTGTTTTCTTTAATATGAACATGTTAGGTAATTTCTATTTTTAGATTTATTTATTATGTCTCAAAAAACAATCAAGTTTCCAAAGTTTACAGTTTTTTTTTTCCAATAAGGCAGTCCGCTTACGGGTCGTTGCCTATGTATGCTATGTGTGAGAGGCGTTTGTCAATCGTCAAGCGTGGAAAATAACGATTGTTGTTTCCCTTGTTCTACACACGGGTCGTCAAGCTATCATCAATGAATCGACAGTATGCTCCATTCCAACTTTCAGGGTTATGTTTACAACATCAATCATTATAATTTGTTCTTGTGAACTTGATTGTTTTAAATATGAGTTATAGAACTAATGTGTGTGTAAATAATACGTTATAAGATTTGCTTTGAGGTTAAAAGTGTATATACATACCTTTTATTATCAGTATATTTTGTTTATACAATTTTAAAGAAGAGATACCTATTCGTTTAACTTCGGAAACATTCGTACATCTTCGTATAATATATAAACATATTCGAGTATTCATTTCTTCACTAGAAGTAATATAATAACTTCTAAATCATTTGATCTATTAATATGAAATAAAAAGAGATTAAATGATAATATTTGTATCTTTCTTTAAATATATCATAACAAAACAAAATTTTAACAAATAGGCCTACAGTTGTATAATCCTTATAATATATTATATATATATAGGATATGACTGTATTTAAAAAATACATAAATTATCTTTTGCCAATTTCCACCTACACTTTCTTTACAACATTTTTTCTTGTATAACTAGGTTAATCATAAATTCCCTTTATTTTTCAACCTCCCCTTCAAATTAAATGTTTGCAAACACCCACGTGCGTAATCGTTAAGCTTGAGGGCTGCAGTGCACAACGCTTGAAACGCACCTACAACGAAACGACTTCGCTTCTCACTCTTGACGATTGCTTGATGCCACGTTAGTGGTCCCCCAATACGACCACCTAGGCAAAAACGACGAGGCGTAAAAATAACGCTTCCTTGACGATAGCACAATGAGCCGTGTGCGAACTGACTAAGACCTTATTTTAACTAAAAAATGTTTATTTTCTATTGTAATTAAGGAAAATTTTAATCTTTATAACACTAAAATGAAACAACAGGCTTCCCATAATTTCATTTGGAGAGCACTACTTCTTCAAGTGTGAGGAGTTTGGGCCTTATTTTAAAATTTTGCTACTCTTTGCCAGTTTTTTTTTTTTTTTACTCAAAAATGGTTATTTTCCATCAAATTTTAAGACAATTTTACAATTACAGTACTACTATGTGGTCCCACTTAAATTTTTGCAGCATTCGTTTTGAGGAAAGTTGCAAACATAACCTTTAATTTTAATCTTCACAAGGTTTTGTTGAATTGTTTAAGCTAATAAGGTGTTATAATTTGAATTATTGTCCTTACTACAAAACGTCCTTATCAATTATCCAAAACTTCAACTATCCGAACATGAAAATTTGGAATCCACAAGCACTTGATTCACAAATTTAAAACGCCGCATACTACAATCGAACTTCCGATTGACAAAATTTTCCAAATACATATTATTTTTTCCTGAACACTTTGACATTTAAGAAATAATGTATGTATAACTGCCTCCATTTAATAAAATTTAGACTTCCTAATAATAATGAAATTGAAAGGAAAAGGTTTTGTAATAGGTTATCCCAATTCTATGAAACAAGAGTCAGTGGGCTTAAAAAAAGAAAGTTTTGGAAGGATAATGTGTATGGTCGTTCATTATGCTGGGCTTCCGATTGTATTCTGTCTAGTTGATGGTCGGTAGCTGACAAACAATATGGCCGTATAAGCTGCCTACAGTTCTCCCTTTTGCTTAAAATTTTTCTGTATCATTTGTAGTGTTCATATGTTTCCTAATGTATGTAAATTTCTCAATAGTTCACGGTTGTAAAAAACAGTTAAAAATATTGTGCTCAGGTACTGTGTGATCTTCTAAAAGTTGAAAACAGTAAAAATGTTGTGTTTAAAAATTAAGTGTGCAGTGTCCTATTTGCTTATTTATCTGATGCATTATTTATTCCTGTAATGTACTGTAATTTAGAAGTCTCCTAAAATAGTATAGGTTACTACGTAGTACTGTACATACATAGTACAGTATTTATGCATTTAGGACAATTTTTGTTTGTTTAGGGATCAACATACAATTTATATCTGTTGAATTTATTCACATGTAATACGATTTTTAAGATTGAATGTAGCCCGATCTGGGGACTTGAACCCGAGATTTCCGTCTCTGTGGGCCGATGCTCAACGCTTCATTGCCAACTGCTGAATTTAAATTATACAATTTACTATAACTGTTAGATATACTCAAGATAAATTGGATTTGGGGGCTCTTACCTCCCAGTAACGAATACTTCTCAATAATGCATTTTGTTTAATAGAAGTTTGGCTGTGTTATTATTAGTAATATTGTATGTACAGTACAGTACTACCTCGTTTATCCGGACCTCATTGAACCGGATTTCCGGATTATCCGTATCAATCTAGAACGAAAATTAAAAAAAATAAATTTTTATAAAAACGTAATTTCCTGGTCACTGAAGTGTCACCTTGAGGTATTGTAATATTGCGGTTTGTTGATGCGCTGGGAAGAGAAAGTAGAGGAGCAATGACCTCTGCACTAGGGATGAGCATCGGTAGTTAAAACATCGATGTTCACCGTCGATGTTAAAATCAGCGGTAACCATCGATGTGCCGATAATATCGACTCGAAAACGTCGATGTATTTAGATAGAAAACATCAAAAGTCATGATTTTATAAAATTGACTCAGTATGTCAATTTATCAAAATGAATGCATAAAAATAATGTAAATTAAAACATCGATGGTGGAGAGAAACATCGGTTGTTTCCCATCGATGTAGAAAACATCGATCATCGACATGAAAACATCGGCTATCGAAGGTCATCCCTACTCTGCACCACAATCCCCCCACCTCGGCGCTGGGCGACAGTAACCTTGTCTATTGTCTACGCCAGCGGGTAGTCTGTCACATGCTTGCGTCTGGAAGACATCATTTTGTTATCGTTCTGTGCTGTGTTTAGTTCGTTTACATTGTGATCGGATACGGTTCAGGACTCGTCAATATTTTATAATATTCGTGTGTGCGTGGAAATGGCGTCAAAACGAAAACGAAATGTGCTTACAATGGCCCAAAAGTTAGATGCATTGAATCGAATAGACATGGGTGAACCTTTAAATAAAATTGCTTCAGAACTGGGCATGGGGACATCAACTGTGTCAGATTGGAAAAAAAATCGGAAAAATATTGAAGACTTTTGCTTTAAAATGATAGCTAAAGACAGTTTAGAGGGTAGAGGGACTATCAAAAAGGCTAAAAATGAATCGTTGGACGAGGCATTATTTATGTGGTTTAGTGCTCAGCGAGAACGTGGTGGACCGATTATGGCTGAAAAAGCGGCAAACCTAAACAAAAAATTACCAAATCCAGATCCAAATTTTACAGCTAGCCAAGGATGGCTAGAACGGTTCAAAAATCGGCATGGCATTAGACAATTATCCTTGACTGGTGAAAGCCTGTCTAGTGATCAGGCGGCAAGTGACAAATTTAAAGAAAAATTTGAACGAATTATTTCTTCTGAAAAACTTTCACCGGACCAAATTTACAATGCGGACGAAACAGGACTGTTTTACCGTGTTTTACCGAGCACAATCTTGGCTTGTAAAACTGATGAGGCAGCTAAGGGCTATAAAAAGAGCAAGGATCGCCTAACTGCTATGGCTTGTAGCAATGCTTCTGGAAACCACAAAATTCCACTAGTAATAATTGGCAAGTCAAAAAATCCTCGAGCACTTAAAAATGTAAATCGTGCATCCTTGCCTGTGGTTTGCCTAAATCAAAAAAGTGCATGGATGGACAGTTTTATTTTAAAAATTGTTATTTTGATAATTTCGTTCCAGAAGTGAAAAAATTTCTCAAAGAAAAAAAATTGCCAGAAAAAGCGATTTTGTTTCTTGACAATGCGCCATCTCATCCTGCAGAAGAAGATCTCATCAGTGGGGATATTAAAGTTAAATTTCTCCCCCCAAATGTGACTCCAATTTTGCAACCTATGGATCAGGGTGTGTTAGAAAGTATCAAGCTTGTTTATCGCAAGGAACTTTTGAGCAAATTAATTGAAGCAGAAGGCGAACAAAGTGTGATTGATTTGTTAAAATCTATAAATATCAAAGACGTGATTTACATGATCACAGATGCTTGGGATCATGTTTCAAAAAGTACTCTTCAAAAGTCTTGGAAAAACATGTGGCCAAACATATCTAATATAATTGAAGAAATGAACCCTACCACTCCACAAATAATTGAATCAAATGAAACCACAGTCACTACAGAACAATTATTAGGCATGTTTTCAAGAATTGACGGATGTTCCGATGTTGATATTAACGACGTCAATGATTGGTTAACAGACAACAACGAAGGAGGTTATAGTGTCATGACAGATGACGAAATAATTGTAGCGTGTACATCTACGCAGGGAGCAGAAGACAGCGAGAGCGAGGAAGAGGGAGACAGCGCACGGCCGGAGATGACGCACGCAGACGCGACGTCACAGCTGGACAACATCATGGCGTACTTAGAGCAACAGCAAGACACAACGCCAGCTGAACTAATGATGGTGAAACGTTTATGTGATCGTGCCGCATTGAAACGTCACACAAAATTAAAACAGAGAAAGATTAATGACTTTTTTGTAAATAAAAATTAACCTTGTATAAATTATAAGCGTGTGTAAATATTTATTTTTTGTGTGATTTACAGTACAGTTATCGTGTAAATTGAATAAATGTGTAAATATTGTGTTTTTTCATCACCAAAAGAAAATTAATAAATGGTAAGTTATCATTTAACATTTTGTTTTATTTTTCTTTCTATATTTCTGGATTATCCGGATTTTCGATTTACCGGATCATGTCCGGTCCCAATTAGTCCGGATAAACGAGGTTGTACTGTATTTCAATGTTTAGTGTATACTATCTTTATACTATAAATTTGTCTCCTTACTTCAAATAACCTGTATGCACTGCTCAAACAATAATTGCTTCGAACTGTACGTACTTTAAATTTGAACCTATTCTTAAGCAGACTGTTTTCACTAATGTGGAAAGAAATTTATCATTTAGGGGTAGGACTTTCATCCGGGTTCAAACAGGTTAAATTTGTAAAGGACAGATCAACAACAACAAATTAGTCTTTCAGTGGTAATACTTATTTTGATTTATTCGCACACCTTTGCAATTATCAAAAACATACAATCTCTGGTATTAGCCTACACTTATGCTACTTACATTTCCTTTACTAGATATTACAGACTGAATTGAGATGCCGGTAAACAGAGCTACTGTATTTACTTCTGTTAAACCTTAACTCCAAACTCAATGTGGTTCTATTTATAGACTCAAGTACTTTTAAGCCGAATTTTTGAAGAAAATAAGAGCTATTACACTCAACCCAACTTGAAAATGGTTCGTCGGAGGAGGGTAAAACTTCGTTTCTATCCGTTTCAGACCTTTTGGAGATGATACCAAAATTCATTACTTTATATATATAGGCCTATATATATATATGTTTTATTCCCGGATTGATAAGTGGTAGTAAATATGCTTCAAAATTGCTGATTTTTTGGTGAAGGGTCCTAGTAGGATTCTTCGGATACACTTATTTTTGTTTTTTGATCCGATTCAAAATGGCGGAGTTATACCGATTAATCGTTTTTGGGTAGGGATTTAAGGATATATAAGTATATATGGGTTTTTCCCACCTTGATAAAATGGTAGTAAATATGCTTCAAAATAGCTGAAATTTTAGTGGAAGGGTCCTTGTAGGATGTCCCAGACACTGATTTTTTTTATTTTTCAATTTTACACAAAATGGCGGCTTGTTTGATTTAAACCAAAATGGCAAAGTTAGAGCGAGGAAATTGCATTATTTCTCCCACTCATAAAGCTTGTGTACAGTTTTTGAGCTACATCGTTCGAAAGGTACATTAAGGAATACCTTCCTACCAAATGTTGGCTTCCTAGAGCTTATAGATTTTGAGATGTAGAAGACAGAGTGACTGAACAATTACTGTAGTGGGGCTTAAATACTAGAAAGTTGCCATAGGTTCCATGCATAAATTGTGTGTGAATTATTTCATTACGAGAAGGCCTAGTTTACAGGTTGTACAATAATGTAGAGTCTTTCTATAATAACAGAGAAAGACTACTAGAAATACTGTTGAGCAAGATGTTTACACTGTTGACTGGAAAACAATAACCCTGGTCTTTGTAAGAAAAATGACAAAGTGTACTAGTCCATTTGACAGAGTTGTTGGGGGAGGACAATGTACTAAGAAAATTGTAGTTTAAAGCGTGAGGTTGATTGTATCATGAAAATTGTTTAAAGTTATAACTTCAAATTGGTGCATATTTGTTAGAACACACATATAATTGTGACTCCAGCCAAAGAATGTGATAGTAAATATTAGTTATTTTCAACTGAAGTAATTGATTTTTATCTAATGAATGTTTGTTACAATAGGAGCCTGAAGTCGAAGAAACGTCAGAAGAAGGAGAAAGTTCTCAGGCAGACGAAAGCCAGCCAACGCCTCCAAATGTAAATAAAGTCGCCATGACAACTCCCAACCCCGGGTCTTCAACAAGCCCAGGAGTATTTAGTTATTCCCAAATACGAAGTCGTGACATCCTTTTTACACCAAAACATGCTGTCGATTCTGTAGATTATCAACTATTGTTTGCCCGAAATAGTACTACAGACACAAGGTAAGATTTGAGTTGTAAGAAAAGTTTGTAAATTTTAAGCGGCAGGTTTTGCAGTTCAAAATGAGAGAAATTTAAGAGATTTCCAAAAAATGTTAAGCAGGATAGTTAAATTCTAATAGGCCTGGCTTATTTCTGAAGCATAGCTTTGAGGTTATGGTTAATCCTGCAATTAATGTTAATCTATTTATTCCTGATTTCACAATTTAATTTGTCCGAAAAAATTAAAACTTTACCAAAATTGATAGTGAAATAGTCAATTTTGTAATATAATCATAGCTTCATTTCTAAAGTATAACTTTGAGGTTATATATTTAATCTTGCAATAATTGTTACTATATCTAGGCTCGATTTCAAAATTTAATTTGAAATCATATAAATTTAATAATAGGTTAAACGAACAGAGTTCAGTCACCTGGTACTAATTCTCTAATCACGGTACCTATGTCAAAAGTCTAAAAAGTACCAAAAAGAGACTGCTTTAAAAAGTTAACCTGCATCTTATTAGATTACCAATTGGGGTGATCCTAACATTTGATATTTTTAAATAAAATTTTATTTTTTATTTTATACATTATTGTTTGCCTCTTGAACTGTAACTAGTAATAAACTAGGTTACATACTTTAAGTACTGTCAACAGTTCTGTCCTTTAATTAGCGACGACCGGTTTCGGAAGCTTACTCTATGCTACCATTGTCAAGTCATAAGAAACAAATAACAAAAAGCACACTTAACATTAAATAAAACAACACATGTCCAACATTAATAAATCAAAAACACACGACACACTTCGAGCATGCTGGCTAGCCGGTCGTTCGGAACTAACCTCCACGTGATTGCTACCTCTACCCCACCCCCACTTGTTTGCTGCTTATCTTACTCCACGGGCTCGGTGTATTTATGGCGTTGAACAACACATTAGAATTATATTTTAATTTCTCGTTGAGGGTGTTGTCTGCATCGTATTTAAATGCATTGTATATGTAAACAATTTATGTCCAAACTTGACATAAAAGGAGACTTTCGGCATTTGTGTAAAATATCCATGTTAGTATTGATATCTACAACGTTGTGACAATTTTGTATGAGGTGCTCGGCAAACTTAGATTTTTGAGTTAACTGCGACTTTCTAGGGATTTCGCGAAATCTAGTTTTAAATGACCGACCCTTTTGTCCGATGTAGAATTTAGGGCAGTCCGAACACCTGATTTCATAAATTCCTGTTTCTTGGAAATCGTCCTTCTTTTTGTTATTCGTTCTGCGTCCGACTAATCTTTCTAGTCTGTTGGAGGTCTTGCAAGACAACACCCTCAACGAAAATTAAAATATAATTCTAACGTGTTGTTCAACGCCATTAACTGCATAAATACACCGAGCCCGGGGAGTAAGATAAGCAGCAAACAGGTGGGGGTGGGGTAGAGGTAGCAATCCTGTGGAGGTTAGTTCCGAACGACCAGCTGGCCAGCATGCTCGAATTGTGTCGTGTGTGTTTTTTGTTTTTTATTTATTAATGTTGGACATGTGTTGTTTTATTTAATGTTGGGTATGCTTTTTGTTATTTGTGTTTCGTGTTTCTTATGACTTGACAATGGAAGCATAGATTAAGCTTCCGAAACCGGTCGTTGCTAATTAAAGGACAGAACTGTTGACGGTATGTAACCTAGTTTATTATTTTGTATATAATAATTTTTATTTTATATTTAAGTGAGCCTAGTTTGTTGTGGTAAAATCTGAAACTGAAATTTTTGGTTCGAGTGAGGATGGTTTATAGGAATTGTAGTGTAAATTAAATTATATGAACTCAGAGAATTTAAACACCATATTCTGAGGCAACCGTTCATATTAATTTTCAGGTTAGAAACACTAAAAACGGAAGATAAAAATAACTTACACCTAGCAAATGTAAACAATGCTTATTTTAAATTAAATCTATTTATGCTGTGAAGTAGTAGTATACTAAAATACACTGCTTTATTTGTCTTCCATGCATGGTGATGTTAGGAGTACAGCTGTAGAGTAGGAGGCAGAAATTATGTTACTAAAATGTAGTGGAAACAGGGAAAGCCAGGAAAATTCATTACTAAAATTCTGTAGGAATAAAATCACAAAAATATTCAAACAAAACAATGATGCCAAAATCAATGTTTTATGAGCAACAAAAGTGTATATTTTAACCTTACTTTAGCTTGTTTTCCCAAAATAGCAATTCTGTCACATTGTTTTCTCTCGCCTCAGTAATAAAATTTACATATAAATGTATGTTATCTTATTTTGCTTTCAGTCAAGGTGGCAATGAAACGACTGAAGTAGTACCTCTAGCCCCTGCAACTGTGCCTCAAACAGTGTCAAACGTAAGCATAAGTGAAGAAGAATTTGATACCATGGTAGTATCTACAGAAGCAGAATTTGAGAGTCATGGTAAGTAAATACGATTTTATGAATGAAAGATATTGGGGTGTGCAGATCTAGTTTTCTTGTGAATTACTCTTAACTTAGCAGCAATACCACTTTTACAAGGTTCTTTATTTACTTTCTTTCGATAAGTTTTGTTCTTAGTTTAAAATAAAAAAATGGGATCAACTATACACAGTTTGTCATTAGTGTCACTTATGTTTACACTGGCCAATTTGGTAGTGCTTAAACAAAATAAAATGTTTATAATGTTTAAAGCTCTTATTGGCTGAATGTCCATTGTTTCAGGATGGGATCGCCAGCACTCGCAATACTGAAGAGACGAACGAAATCTATTGATGTGTCTTTTTGCTCCCGGTAAAGAAGATGAAACAGCAGCTTCGTGTGTGCTAAAATCATCTATTTCTAATTTTTATTTAACGATTATTTATCAGTGTATAAAATGTTTTTTAAATCGTATATGTAAGCATAAAAAACCGGGAATGTTTCTTTCTTCTTTTTTACAACTCGAAAAGGACAAGTTTGTAACCAAACGAACTGGAGTGACTAAAGAAGTTTCATCAATATTGTTACATAAAAATAAAATAATTTTTGATTTGTCTAATAATAACAATGCCTTTGTTAAATGGTGCTGTCTTAACACCCTGAATTGGTTTTAACGTTGATTTCAGAATGATTAGAAATCAATGATTTTTTTATTTTTTTTTATTTATTTTTTATATATTTCATTGTTTATATTACATGTTGTTGCAAACATTGTTTAGTGTTTGAAAAACATAATTATTGACTTAAATCACTTTTGTTGACACAAACAGTTGAATTGTTGTCCGACCTCTTTTATTCTTAGAATCATTTTCCTATTTCCTTATCAAAGAGTCACTTTTATGCATTGTCTTTCAAAGCATTTTTAAGGAAGATTTTTTATATATATTTTTTCAAATATTATTTATATCTAATGCTTTATTTAAGCAGTGTTAATATTTTGTAGAAAACACCTCATTTTCTGCATTTTGATTGAAAAAAAAGATATTGAAGTTTCAGAAAGGATTAGCATCACTGTAAAAATATTAAATATCACTTGTTTTTACTTTATATTAGTAATTGATTTTGTATTTAAATATATTGTATAAAAACGTTAGGTGCCTGTGATAGACATAATGATCTGCGTAATTCATTTTTAATTCGAAATATCTCTATTATAGTTTTAAGATTTATTTTACCTTTACAAATTGGTTGCCAATAAATTAGGGAGTATTTAAAAACAATGAATGAAATGAGGTTATATTTTATATTATGTGTGTTTCTGTATAAATATGATATAGACACATACATATACATGACAGCATTAAGCGTAATCACGTTTCATAATAGCTTTTTAAAATGTTTAAGAATTTTTATCACCAAAGTCTAGTTTGCTATGATAAAACCATTTTATACTCTCTAATGCTTTATGAAAAATTTTGTTATATCGAAAAGAACAAATTATTTGTTTTTCTTTGTTATATGTTAATATATTGAATACTATTATAATGCATTCAAGGGGATTCCCTTTACAATGTCAGTCGCAAATGTTCACTAGTATTATATCTGCTATGACCATGTTTTTCCTCGGGTAATATGTTGACATAATATTGTAAACACTGACAACATTCATTAATAAATCAAGGTAAATATTTGTTTTTATCATTACTCAAACTTTTTCATTTTCATTCAATAGTTTTCTTTTTTATTCTAAAGTGTACTTTAAAAATTAATTCCTCAATCTAAGCTTACAAATTATATAACTTACTTTGTTATACTTAAGCTATTTTCAGAAAAATATATTTAGATCAATTAGGTCGATTGGTTATAAGAGGGTCATTTTTAAAGTAAGATCCGATTGCCCATTGTGTTTGTGCAGTGTGTCAGGTATCGTTGATTTAAGGGCTGTGATTTAACGTCTTGGCCAGCCCTTTCTCCTCTGCCAGTACGTTTCAACTTTCTGTCTGTGTTAGTTGTTTGGTTAAGCTACATTATTTGCCGCCATGTTAATTAATAATTCGATTGTGAAGAGTGTTCTGTCATTTGGTTTTTAAACGTAAAAAACGTCCGTCCTGAAATTTATCGACTTTGATTGTTCCAGAGACTAAATGACAATCAAGTGAGTGGCATTCAAATTCCCCGATGAAAACCATTAACACTGAAATCCATGGTCACAGTTTTCTGGGACCGAAACGGCATCTTTTGATAGACTTCCTGCCAAGAGGAATGACCATAAATACTACAGATATTGTAAAACCTTATTAAAGCTGAAGTGCGGCATTTAAAACTGCCAGTCTGGACTATTCATAATCAAAGTCATTCTGCTTCATGGCAATGCTCGGCCTTATGTTGCGCAAGGACGACGACTCAACTGGACATGTTATATAGAAATTACTAGACCATCCACCCTACATTCCTTATTAAGGAATTTCTTGATGAAAGCGATTGGAAAATGGTGTGTTAAAGAAACTTTTACTGATTGGTTAAATGGATAGTCAACAGAGTTCTTTGATGGCGGCAGCCAAAAACTGGTTCAACGATTTAAAACATATTTAGATATTAATAGTGACTATGTAGACAACAAAAATTATGTTTATAAATAAAGTTTTCCTTTTCTATTACAAAACGGTTCTTCCTCATATAAAATTATACAAGCTGCAACAGAAGATAGAGTATTTTGTTGAATCTGTGAGAACAGTAAACTGACCTTATATATAAACACAATTCCTAATACACATTGTTTACCAGCAGTCCATTATTTCGTAATTTTACAAAATGTTTTGTTACTCTTTGGAAGTAGATAATTATGACATTATGTATTGTTTACGTAATATTATACAAAAACTATTTTGTATATTTTGCCAGACACCCGTCCATAACTTAGCATGCTATTGTCGTAATCTGACACATGGAGATTTGGTATTTCTGCGGACGGATTAATTTGTGTCGATCCGATTTCATGGTTTTAAACAAGTCTGTTGTATTATTAATACGATAGATTGTTATGGAAGATCCTTTCACTATTTTAGGAGGTACATTTTTTTACGACTAGATTCACTGGTTTATTCCGCAGAAAGAATATAAGTGTATTTTCCTAACTCAAGTTAGAAGTGGTGCCTAACAAATGTAAGATTAGTTGTGCAGAAGTGACACATGTTCTTTTTCACATAGAATGTTTGTGTTTGAAACATTTTTATTTCATAACTTTGTAAGTGTAAAGAGTTGCGTATATTGTAAGCATTACATTAAAATTTGGAACGATTAGATTATAAAAATTGTTACCAAAATTTGTGCGAACAAAGTAAAAAACAAAGCCTATTTGAAAAAGTGTATTGAGGTATAAAATACTATATGAACAAATAGATAAATGCACTATTTAAAGAGGAAAGTGCTAAGATAAATTTATATTAAAACCAATTTTAATAAAATATTTTTATTGTAAATAGCTTAGAAAATGTGTGTAATTTATGTAAAAAAGGTGCACCAGACTGGTATAAATAGTACGTAACAGTTAAGCAGTTAAAGTATTAATATATTTAGCGTTAAAAACTATTTAAAAAGGGTCACTTTACAAAATGTTTAAGAAACAAAATATTTTCATATTTAATGACAAAGCTTTTTTCTGTGACTGAAAGAACTATAGGGTTACTGACAACAAACATAATTCTTTGCTAACTGTCTATTACACCTAGAACTAAAATTTGTGTAAAATTATTTCTGATAGTTTAAAAATGATCAAATTCATTTCCCAGATATATAAATGCAATTGTTGACTCTTAACCAATTAAAATTCTACACTGACTTTCTATGCGATTGATAGTTTGTCAAAAGCCCTGTTTAGTGAGAAAATCAGATGACATTACACACTTCACGTTAATCTGTAAATGTGTAGCTTCCTTAGCAACTAGGTCAGCTTTAGTATTTCGCTGTATCCCAGTGACCCAGAACCCAACAGAGCTATACCTTGCATGCGTGAAACACAAAATATTTTTAACCAAATTGTTAAGGGATTCAAAAGCGCTTCTTGAATCAGAACATACAAGAAGGTGGACCGATGTTGATAATACAGTGTTATTAAGTGCCTTGAGTATTGTAAACAATTCTGCTGCATATACAGAAGAAGTAGAAGGATCCATCCATACTTGCAGATGTTTCCTGACAAAAAATTGTGCATCGGACTCTATTGTCCAGTTTAGAATCATTAGTGAAAATTGTATTACTTGATAAAGTTTGACATAAACTCCTGACGTTGATAGGTAAAGATTGCAGATCGACATAAACTCCTGACAGTAAACAACATCAGGACTAGTTCAGATATCTAGACAGCTAGAGATCGACATAAGGCTTTTGAATCATCCATGGAGCAACAAAACATGGTGTATTTAATACATAGGAAGTAGAACTAAACCCAGATTATTAGGATACGGATAGTTTTGATCCCAATACGGAATTTGTATTATACAAAAATGTGATTGTGAAATACAATATCATAATATCGAAGGTTTAGAGCGTAAGTTAGACATGTACGACAATTGTAGCTGATGTCTACGTCATGTGAACAATGGCTCACCCGTTTCAACAAGCAGACAAGAACGAAAAGCTCTAGATGCAAAACAGAGAGCAGTGTTATGGACTGAATCAATCTTTTTAAGAACCGATACAACAGTTGACAAATAGCCACAGTCAATACTGATACAACAAGAGCTCGGTAAAATCGCACCAAGTAGGTCCTGTCGACTCCCCAATGAGAACCACTTAAACATATCAAGAATCTGGATTTGTGATTTCAAATTTGGCACATGTGGGTTGTAAAGAGTCTATGATCCTATATACATAAGACCTAGAAATGTAACAGTATTATTGGATTGAAATTCAGTTCCGTTTAAGAATAAAGTGGCACATTAGCGACGACACTATTTATTGCAAGTCAGTAAGGTAGTACTAAGTATGCTGCCTTGAGGAACACCATTCTCTAAATAAAATCGATCTAATAAGGTAGCTCCAAGACGCACTATAAAATATCGATTAGACAGGAAATTTTTAATAAATGCAAAACATTTCCCAATATTCCAAAGTATTCAGAATTCCTCTCTTCCAAGCCATATCATATGCCTTTTCAAGATCAAAAAACATGGCAACAAGTTTCTTCTGACGGAGGGGAAATGCATTTTGAAAACTAGGAAAACTTTTCATTTACCAGCCCTGTAGGGACAGGATAATTCTTTAGTTTCATGTCCTTGTCCACCTCCATAGCTCCCTTGAATGTCTTAGTAAATGTTGAGGGGAAAGGATGGCAAGGAGCTGGAATACTAACTTTTTTATTATTTATAGTAATAGCTTTCCTTCTTGAAAAGAGTCAAGGTATTTTTCCTGTTACTGTGGATGGACAAGTTTTTGAATTTTTTAAGGTAATGATTTACCCCAGTTATTGAAGTAATTGTCTTCTTTAAAAAAAAAAAGAAGTTTTTATCTGAGTTTTAGTTCTCAGATCAAGATCAATTAGTACAAAATATCATTTGCAAAAGTCTTCATGTGCAGGTTGATTGGATGTAAAATGCCTTCAATTTTAATAAAACCCCAATTAAGAGGATTAATATTTTTTAGATTAGAAAAGACCATTATAATACTATCACCATCTGCTCACTGTTGCTTGATGGTTTGCTCCATTTTTCTGTCTTTGTCCCTATGTTCCATTCATGCTCAGAAATAATAAAAAAAACGCAGTTTGTTTTTCGACGAAGATTCCCTTATTTTGTAGAGAACGTTAAGTGCTTTAACGTCATATCAGTAAAAAAAATTTCAACCCTTATTTTTGAAAAGGGTTGAGTTCAAAGGGCTTGGATAAGCTACAAATAGTACACAAATGTAAACTTTGAACCGCCAAATGTCATTCAATTTTTTTGATGCAAAGATTTTCAAAATTTTCAGTAAAAACCCTACAATTAACATTTGAAAAAAATTTCATATCATGAATAGTTTTTGGTTTATTTGAGAAAAATTAATTGTTTTCAAATTACAAACAATGCAATTTTCAATTTAATCAATTATTTTTCTAAAATAAGCATTCCAAACTGGTCAAATCACTTGGATCATAGCCTATCAATAACACCTAAATTAAGTTAATTTTGCAAGTGCGTTACAATTAATGTCAATTAGGGTGGTAATGGCGAGGATGTAATTGTTAAATGTTTTCAAAGAAAAAAAAGTTAATTTATTTTTGTTGTAAGTCAGTCGATTCTTATGCAAAATACTTTTATCAGTACAGTAATCCCTCGCTATTCGCGGGGGATAGGTTCCGACAAATTGCCGCGAATAGCGAAAATTAAATCTTTATAGGAAAAGGAGGTTATGTTCTTGACATACAGAAAATTTTAGAACATGACTAATACCTATAATTTATTTATTTACGTAAGATGTAGGCAGTCGTTAAGTTATTGGAGCCTTGTTTGCCATCTCACTCTCCCCTCAAGGTCAGTGCTCTCATAGCGGTACCTTTAGCCACCCCTACTTGCTACTTCATTGTCTGGGTTTGTCTATTTTTAGAACGTAGTCATGTCAAGGCATCAAACTATCGTTCACTGTCAGTAGCGAAAATATTGATTAATAAAACGTAGTACAAACTTAATTTCGTTCAAAATATTTTACTGTAATTTTAATTCTTTCAAATTAATTTGACTTGCTGTACACTAAATTGATGTCTTCAACTAAATCACAGTATGCCATTGACCTTAGTGATGGTCTATTCGAATATTTTGTTTTAGTCGATTATTCGAATATTTTAGAATTATTCGAATAAAGTTCCAAGTGAATAGTGAATATTTGGTTAAACTAGTTAGGCATATAGGTTATTCGAATAACTAAGCAATTGAATAGAAATGCTATGCCGTATGTCGTTTGTCGTTACGTGTTAGGAAGGCTCACGGCTCACATGCAATTATTCGATAGTTTGGTACAGGTACATATTCGATAAATTGGTAATATAATAATTTCGGATATAATATTTTGGAATAAATTTCGCAAATTTCTGTATCCTATACTATATAATATATTACTAAAATATAAATGTATTCAAATACAGGAAAATATATATATTTTTCGTTAAAATAAAAAATATGAATTATTAAACTTACATTTATCTCGCCAAAAGACAGAATCACATTAACTAAATGAAACCAATATTAAAACTAAAGGAAATCGATCACGTGAAAGCAATACTTACTTTTTATCCGTGGGAAAAGTAAACAGGATGTTTGCAAATGGATTCCAGGAAAGGCAGGAAATCTACCGGCCTCCCTGTCTGGCATATTCGCCGATTCCAAGAATGTCATACTGTACTTCTATTCAATTATTCGAATACTCTTACAAGGCAATATGACTCATTCGTCTAGCTTTTATTCGAATAAAATTTTTCGAATAATTATTCGATAGTTCTTTTTTATTTTATTCGATTAGTAAAAGTATTCGATTATCCCATCACTAATTGACCTTCATTTGCACAAGTCCACTTATATTCACGCAGAAGTGTGTTGTAGGGAAATCCCATCTTGTATGTTTTGTTGTATTTGCGAGTGTTTCGCCTTCGTGGTATTTATACAATGTTATTAAATTCATACAATAATAATTACAATGCTTCACTGTAATAATTTACTTCTGCAGGTGGGCTTGAACGTTGAAGAAGTGGGAAATAACAGTACAATTGTATGCAGATTCGCGCGCGGAAATAGCTGTAGCCCGATATGCATATTTAAA
>JAGFPH010000221.1:288730-305953 GCA_018207615.1 Philaenus spumarius | reverse complement strand
CAAAGTTTTTGAAACAATGAACATAGGATTTTTCATTCCAAAAAAATGTGCGAAACATGCATTAAATACAAGTTAGGAAAGGTCATAGAGAATGAGTACCTATTAGAAACAAAATAGGAGGCGAGGGATGAGAAAAATAGTGATAAGGTGAAGGCAAAGGAATCAAATACAAAAGCAGTGTATGCTATGGACGTTCAAAAAGTATTAACATGCCCAGACATTATGCTACCTTCATCATACTACTAAACAAAACTTAAAATACATAACTGGTCAGTTTATAATCTTGCAACAAAAGATGTAACATGCCAAGGCGTATACAAAACTATTCTATCGATTTCAAACAAATTAGCACCAGACATGTCAAGTAGGCCTGTATAGATTCACGAAAAACGGGTTTGACATTTTTTGAAAAACAACCTTATTTTTGTAAAAAAAACCAAAAAAGCAGTTATTATTTTTTTATAAAAAAGCGGCTTTAACGATTTTGATAAAATTTGGCTTATTTGTAGCCTTTAATGTACCCTACCATATGCAAAAAAACACATCTTTCTAAAAATTCTCATTTAGCTAATAATAATACGGTAACTGATTTTAGGGGGTTTTTGGCCATAAAGAGGATTGTTTTTCTAAATTTTTCAAAAACTTTTTCCGTACATCTGTACAGGCCTAATTGACGTGTTTGGTGCAAATTTGTTCGAAATAGATAGAGTAGTTTTCTCTCTAGATAATAATATTTATTAGTTAATCTCCTACTTTAATATCACCTCTCCTACCCACCTGTAATTATGAAGTCACAATGCATCTGTTTAATAATTTAAATATGTTTGTGAGAAAGTATGTGCCAGTTCCTGGTACCGTTTATTAGCGAATTTCCATAGGAAAAATGAGCTATTGCAGTGGCCCTTATGGTGAGACCCAAGGTCGGGAGTAGCAAATGAGCACCGATCATGGTCCCCAGAACACGTTTTGGGGTGTCATTAAAATTCATATGTATATATATATATATATGTGTGTTCGCACTCTAGCGGCCGCATTTTAAGTCCGATTTGGTCCAAATTTGGTACACGTGTTGGTTGTCTATGTGGCTCGGACGAGTTCGTTAGCCAAAAAAATCCAACAACCGGAAGTAACTATTTTTTGAGATTTTTACTACGAGAATGAAATGTTTTTAGAGTTTGTTCTAAAAATATAAATGTAGGATGTTATTCTGCACATTTTGTTTTTTTACGCGACCTTATAGCTCACTTGGTTCACCCAAAATCAACCAAAACGTAAAATACCATAAAAGTACCCGGTTCGAAGCCAAGTGGTGCAAACTCGCGAGGCCACTAGGCCTATTTCCCAAATTGTTGGTTGAAACCCTAAAACATAGGCATATAAACTTAATTTTGGAAATTTGCTCAACCACAGTCAGCGGTCCAGCTGCGTGGTCGAATTATTGCAATTACAATGACGGATTTATATACGGAATTATATTACGGATTTTTCTCCACAATCTTCCGATTTTTTTTGCCCCTGGCAAGTGGCAACACTGCTAGCCGTGCTAGCCTAGCAATAAAATTCGTTTTCGTTCTATATCGTTCAAAATGGCAGGTCTTTCGTTATGATTTTAGTGTACTAAAGTATGTTTTTTTTTTAAGTTATGGTTTGTGAGTTAAGAAGTACAATTACTATTAGACAAGTCATTAGTGTTAAGAATAAAATTGTGATTAATAGTGATAGTAGTTAGCATTTTGAGAGAGTCTTTATTCACACCTAAACTCTGAATTATTTTCTACATAACCTATAATACCGGAAAGATAAGGTATTATAATACCTTGGTTGGTTGTTATAATAATATATACTGACGATATTATTATAGGCCTACACCAAGAAATTTTAATTGATTAGATTTTAGAAATATGGATTGGAAAGACAACCTTTTGAAATCTATGCACAACCCTAAACTTATGAAGTACTCTGATGACAAAGTTGTGATTATTGAAGATTTATACCCAAAGTCAGAATGCCATTTTTTGATTATTCCATATGAAGATATTCCAGACATAATTTCGGTAAGACGCCATCATTTGAATATTGTCTGTCATATGGAGAATGCAGCAAGAAATTTTGCAAGCCAACAACAGAGAGGGAAAGAATTCTGGTAATTCAGTTGTTACATGAAATTATAGCCTAACTAGGTAATTGGGTGAAAGTATACATTAACACGCCAGGTGATTTGAAGGTTAGGTTGCTACCTTATGAATTTGAAAATGAAAGCATTTAAAAAAAAATAGCCAGAAATTTTAACTTAGTCTCTAGTAGCAGTATGGGCGTGAATTTACTATACGACCTTACGCCAACAGAAATGCTAGAATAACAAAAATAAAAGCCTGAAGTTTTATTTTATAGGCTAGTGTTTAGTCACAGTAGTATTATATAAAACAAAAACTTAACTTTATAAGTTTGTAACCATCACTGATGATGATGACCTGGGTCATCGAAACGTGTTTGAAGTATTAAACGTATTTTATGAGAAACTGTGTTCTGTTTTTTATTTATATAGTGTTATTTCTCATAAGTCCAGTTCAAGTTTAAATTTTGTCACAGTAGTATGTTTACCTGTATTCAACATTTAACAGTAGAATGTAAAACTAGGTCATTGTCTGCAAAGAATTAGCCGAGGGTCATATAGTAAATTTACGCCGCAGTTTGTTTCCACATTGTTAACATCAATTAAGTTGTTTTGTGTAGGCCTAACATAAATATTTGCTGGAATGTTAATGTATACTTTTGCCGGTCATAATTATTTTGTTAATATTGAGACACTCCATATTTTGGTCAAAGCATTTGACTAGCCTAACAGTTTCATAATTTATGTTGGATAGTAGGCCTGCGGAAATTTACAATACAACCCTACAGTAGACCATAATGCTGCAGAGGTGCCAATGCTACGCAAGAAAATGCTCTAATACGGAATTGTAATGTTCAATTCTATTTCTAAAAGTCTTAAATAAATTAACACCGAAAATATGTTGAAAATTTAATGTAACTAATTATAAACAGAAAATAAAACACTTTAAACTCAATTCAGAACTTATTTAATTCGGGAAATATTAGATGTATCTTTTCAATGAAATCGGACTGCGCATACGAACGTAAACACGATTGCCGGACTCCTTTATTCTTTCATCTTAACATCACTTAATAAAATTTTAAATTCATATATGTAGCCTATAATAAAACAAAAACACACAATTCACTACTTTATAAAATTCTGTAAACATAAATACTCAATGTTTACTGTATATCAAACTACCATTTGAAACATTGAATAAATCTTATGTGTGTAACAAGGGCCCAAATGTATTCGTTGAATTGATGAATAAAAAAAATCAGGTTCTAACTTACAGTCTCTAATAACAGTATGTTTCCACTTTTGTACGTTTAGCCTATATATAGGTCTATGTAAACATATTATATAAGTTAGTAACATCTATTAAGTTTTTCGTATTGATTCAACACTCAGTAGTAGAATGTGCTTAGGTTGGCACTACAACTCTATTTCCTAAAAAAAAGCTCGTTGTGCAAAAACATATCAGTTGTTAGGCCTACTAAAAAGGTAAAGAAGTCTAGGCCTAAATGTTCAACCAATAATTAACATAACACAGCAATGTGTGATTTACTAAACATTGGCCATTTGTACACTAGGCCTAGTCAGATTATGATTAAACTCATAATGTAGTAAAACTTTGATTATCCATCAGGACCGAAATACGTATACAAAATCTCTTTTACGTGTGTACAGTAATTTAGTTTCACTGCTGTTTTTGGAACAAAAATGAAATTTAAACTTTTACACATGGATAAAAACATAATTATATTTACAATTAAACTATCAATAACAACTTTAATTTAGGGTAAAGTATTATAAATAATAATGTAAATTTGCATAAAATTAGATATTTAACTAGGTTTGGACTTGAAAATAATTGTTTTTCTTCTTTTATTTTTAGGCTTGACATTTCTGTGCAGCAATGTTCTTCTTCCATATTTTGCATAGAAGTATCTGAGCTGCATTTGCCTCCTATTTCAAACCAGTAGAGATTCACTTTGATAGCATAACTTCTTCTTCTGCCGAGTGGCTAGTAGTCGGTTCGGTTTATTTTTAAGAACGGATTTTTCATCATTATCATTATTCATCCTTTTCTTCTGGCTTGAATAAACCTCTGATAAATCACAATGTCCAGTTGTTTTTGTGTATTCTTACATCTATTTTATCAGTTGGCTTTATTTTGCATTTTTTTTATTAAGTATGTTTTCAATCTTTTTATCAACATGTTTTACTGTTCTCCCAACACCATAAATCTGAGCAATATTGCCAGCAGTTTCACCTTTCTTTAAGAGTTTAATAATTTCATGTTTCTGATCAAATACTAGGACAACACGTTTTTTCGTTAGGAATTTTTAAATGTGTTGCAACATAGTTGTTTTAATAATTAGTAAGCAAATATGTTTGTTGAAGAAGAGGGCTTTGATTAATAAGTTTAGCCTACAACATGCCTCCCTGTTGATGTATTTGCACATGACAATGATTAATAAGTAATATAAATGCCTGAAACAGAAATCCCCAGAAAAATGAAAAGAAACATTTAAAATCAATCCAAAAAACAATTACATCAATTATTCATGTCATTAGTGGTTAGCTAACTGGCAACTGCATGAACAAACTAAACATACACAGCCTAATTGACCATAGCGATTTAAAATGTAAGATTAGCACATAAAAGTTTCATTACTAATTTTTTATGTGATGAATATTGTGTTATTGCTTCAATATATTTGTAAGAAAACCATGACCATTCGTATATATTATTGGAAAGAGAATCAAGCGAAGCGAGATTAGTTTAGGGGTAGGTTTGAATTACAGACTTTTTATACTACAGTAGTCCGATTTCGGGTAAACCGACTTCTCGCTTAGTCTGGCCATATCGGCGATTGTTTTCGGTGTTTCTCATCAAGCTATTGGTCCAATTATTACAAAAACATATCGCAATTCACCTGTTTGCAATGTCAAGCAATTTAACAGAATTCTGGTAAAAAGGGGTGCACAGTTTGCCATGACAACTGCCTCTTCCTGATTGGAATAACGCGTGGCGACCCCCCTCTCACCACTACGGTCGCGTCGTTCTCAATCTTAGGCCTTAAAAACCGTTTAAATCAAAGTATTGTACATATAGTCATGTGACTCGCTGACTCATCATTGACGATAAGAATTAGTAGACCGTTGACATGTATAAATCGAGAACAGCGGCCTTTACATTTGGGCGCTTTCTTGTCGGAAAGAGCCACAAGCGGGAAAGAGTCTACTGTATGAGTAAAGGTTGCGAATGGAGTGAGGGATTTGCTTACGCGCTAGCATGCACATAATCCCGGGCATAGAGTTCTAGAAGTCTAAAGTCGATACAAGCATTAGCACACTCAAATCTTCGTAAGATCGCGTGTGGGAAAGAATGTAAGTGTAAAGGCCACTTTGTCGTCTACTAAGTAAAAGATCATCTTGTTCTGTATTTTCGATTAAAACGTTGTTTTATTACGTTTTAATGTAAATAAATGTGTTCCTCTGATATCCGACCTTTTTTGTGATCCGATCACACTCTCGGTCCCGTTGGTGACTGACTAGTGGGGGTTCTACTGTATTTAAAATTAATTTTGTTTATTTCAATACAAGATTTGTCTACAAAACAAATGGACTAGATAGAAGGACTAGTTTAACCCTTTCCCCTCGGATTCATAATTGGCACCAAGTGCTTCATACCAGACCTCTTAAATGGCTAAACTTGTCACTTAGATTTAGTTAACGTATTAAATCATGTATGGATCCACTATAGTTATTATTAAAAGGTTCTGGCTCTGTAAAATTTGATCTAGGCCTATAGGACCATTTTACTGAAATATTAGTATTACGCTATTAGTACATCTTTTAGGTAAACACAACCTTTTAACCGGTTGAGAAACATCACTTTGGCCTATTTCTCCTTTTTTTTCTGATTTATCCAGTTCCACTTCAAAATCACTTGCATCTGAATTGTAACTATCACTAGAAGAACCGTAATTTAAATCAGAAAATAACTTTCTCCTAGTATTTCTTTAATTTCACTTTCTTTCACAACGTTCTGTCCAATTGTCATATTTACGTGACTCTTGGTTGACAAAAATTGTGCTACAGCTGATTCTAAACACAGATCTAAAATCCTAAACAGCTGAAAGAAATGACAACTTTTGATCATTTCAAAATCACTTGCATCTGAACTGTAACTAGAATCGTAATTTAAGTCAGAAACATAACTTTCTAGTAGTATTTCTTCAATTTCTCTTTCTTTCATAACTTTCTGTCCAATTGCCATGTTTTACGTGACTCTTGATTGACAAAAGTTGTGTTACAGCTGATTCTAAACATAGATCTAAAATCCTAAACAGCTGAAAGAAATGACAACTGACATACAGCATACTGTAAAATTAAACAAATAAAAGAGCACTGTGGCGAAAAAATCACACTGATTTGAATAAAAACCCCGAACCACAAAACCAGGAACAAAAACAATAACTTAACAACTAAATTGTAAGTTATGTTTAATACTTAGGGTAACGTATTAAACATAACTTACAATTTAGTTGTTTAGTTATTGTTTTTGTTCCTTGTTTTGTGGTTCGGGGTTTTTATTCAAATCAGTGTGATACTGTAAAATGTTCTCTGAACACGTTTCTGAAGTTAGTTTTAAAATATTCCAACAGGTGGCGAAGTTTTACATTTAAAGTACTACTACGGATTATTACGGAAACCGGGGGAGTGAAAAAAATAAAGTATTACGAGTTACTACGGAATCCGGGGGAAAGGGTTAAGTGTAGTTTTGAATTAAATATTTAAGTGAAGGTATATTTTTTCCATTTTCATTAATATTGATTGTAAACTTGTAGATTTGCAATGCTGTAAACATCGATTTATTTACTTTATGTTTTAGAGCAATTTATGGCATCCCTACTGCAATTTGGTATGGCGATGTATTGTAAATGTTTGCTGTGTTAAGATGAAACTTCTCATGATACATTTTTTCGCTGCTCTTGAGAAGTTATCGGCTAATCAACTAGCAATTTTTTAATTGCATGTAACAAAGTTGTTTAAATAATAATATAATAAGTATATGGTAATTTATATGTTTGGTGCAGAGAGGCTTTGATTAAATGTAAGAAAGTGTTTGATTATTAGTTGTATTTTGGTAGAACTTATTCTCTGTTACGAAAGACCCCATACTTTTCATATTTCATACAATTTTGTTATAATAGCAGTTTTTTTTTACATTTAAGCAGGTTTTTAAACTTTAAATCTATTTGTGAATAATCTCTCTAAATTGAAATATTGTTTTGATTTTAGGTTAGGATATCATGCTAAACCATCAATGAATCGGCTGCATTTGCATTTAATTTCCAATGATTTCAATGGTTCGGGATTGAAAAATAAGAAACACTGGAATTCATTTACTACTCAATTCTTTATTGCTTCATCTCGTAAGTAGCAATTTTTTTATAAATAATGCTTCATTTTTTTTTACTATTTGAACATTTTATAGCCTATCTAAGACTTAATTTGATTTTTCTTACAGTAAATCTCTGAAGTTTTGGTAAACTCTCTTTTTCACCCCTCTTTAAATTTCCTTTACATTCCTTTGCATACTAATTTCTTTTTGCCTATCGTCTCTCTTCTAGTTTTTAATAAAATTAAATTTTTCTTTATTGATCTCATTTGCTGATCCTTATATTAATGTTGTAATTAATTATTTTTTTCTGCTAGTATAATGAATTTTAAATAGGAATGAAAGATAAAAAATTAATACGATGTATTAACAAAGAATAAAATGCAAAGTTATTAAATGAATATCATTTATTTACGTTGTAATTCGTGGGCATGTAGTCCAGGATCTGAAGGGGGTTGAGCACTGATGCCATTTTATTTCTGATTATTGTTAGAGGCACTATATATGGGGTTCCCAAACTTTTTTGATCATGACTCTAATTTAAAATTGAAATAGAATTCGCAACCCTAAAAGCGCAAAATAGTCTATAAAAAGGTTGTTCAGTAAAAAATGCAGCAATAATTCAAATTTCAGACGTTTATTCAAGAATTTCAGTATACCTATAAAAATGTACAGTAAAAGTAATATAGAAAATTAAATATTTAAAAATCAGAGTGAGAACAGGGTACTAAAAGAAATAAAATAATTAAACAAATGATAAAAGCCAATTTAGATCAATGCTTTCGGTTTGATTCCGTGGTTTTGCGCCATCTTATCTACCAATTCAGCAATTCTCGGGTGAAAGTTTTTAGTTAAAGGACATCGCAAATCATGCTGTGGATCCAATCGGTTGCGAGCTTTGGTTTTGACCACAACTGAAATTCAGAAGCCTTGCTCACATAAATACGTTGTTGGAAACGGCAGAAGAGTCTTTTCTGTTACTTTCCACTAAAATGGGATGGTCTGTTAACTGCGACCAAAATTGTGAAAGTGAAAACTATTCAAATTGGTTTTGTTTTGCACTTACTTTGCTTTTAAATCACACAACTCTTCCTCAAATTTTGGTATTTCTTCTCGAATTTTGTTGACATCTACAATAAATGGATTTCGAACTCAACTGTGTTTATTGTGATCAACTTTTGTTGGTCCATTTCTTGACGAAGATTAGTTAAATACGTTGCAATGACGCTCTGAGGAGATATCCTCTGAATTATCCAGAAAAAGGTTTAAATCGGGGAACGAAGCTATGTGCTGTCACTGCGATTTATTGTTCCAAGGATCCAGTTTTCTTTTGAAGGCAGAAATTGACTCCCAGGTGTCAACTATGTTTAAGTGACCAAACAACCTAAGACACTCAAGTTTAAGTAGCTCAAGCGTGCCAACCAGATATTATCCCTAAATTTTTTTAATAAATGTGGTCCTTTTCTTACAAAAAAGATTCGATTTTACCTTTCAATTCAACAACACGCTTTAAAATCTTCCTTCGAAACAGCCAGCAAACTTCAGAGTGAAACAGCAGATTTTCATGCACTAATCCCACTTCTTCGCATGAGTTGTGAAAAATGCGCTAAATTAACGAATTTGATTTTATGAAATTTGCTATTTGTACGTCAACGTAGAGAACGAAACTCTGGTCTGGCTGCAGTCGTTAAGAAAAAACAATGCACAGTAATGATTTTCTGGATTTTTTTTTGTACTCCTTCTAACCAGCCCTGTATGACTTCCCAGCATCGCTGGATCGCCAACTGGGCCTACAACCGTGCAATTCTTCCAATGGAGATCACTTATCCGTCTTACCGCTAACACACTTTCCTTTCTTCTAGAAAAAGCGCCTGCTACAAAGCTGTTGATTTTTCTATTATTCAAATTTAATCATGAGAGTTATAAATTCTATCATCATGGAAACAGACCGTGACCCTAAAAAATCAACCCGCGACCCCGTCTTTGGGAACCCCTACACTAAAGTGATCAAGAAAGGCCATGTCGTGGCCCTTAGCGTGGTCGACATCACAAGGGGGATAGGGAATATGTTTTGGGCGATGTTTACTGAAATGCTTATAACTTGAGAACCGTTCAAGATAAAACATTGAAAATAAACGACAATATACTCCATAAATTATGAGCTTTAAAAAAGGTTATTACGTTTATAGTCGTATAGTTGTTGGTTTATGAGTAAAAAGCATTTTTCAACCAATGTAAATGAAGAAAAATGGCGATTAAAATAAGCAAAACCAATAGTTTTGTACTAAGAAATCACTAAATAGGAAAAATATAAACATTTAAGTTATTAAAAGTTCTTCAATAAATTTAAGAAAGCATGTTGAACAGTGTTAATGCTACTGTTGAGGATATACTATGGCAGTGGAGATACTCTTTGATCAGGTGCCTGTATGTTTACTATACGTTGCCTGTTCGTACTTGTCATTTCCTGTCTCAACGTGATCATTTCTTACTAATAAACTAGAAGTTAGTATTTCTGTTCTCTCGAAGTTCGGTCGTGATTTATTCTGTGTGTTATCTAGTGGTGGAAACTATGCAAAGATGTGTTTTGTGCAGTGAATTCAAAATTTTACAGATTTTATAATTTTTCAATTAACAGCACACTCTACTTTTAGTGATATCGAATAGTTTGTACGAGCCTTTAAGAGGAGGCCTGTGATGACAATGTCTTCAACAATGTCTGAAAAACCTCAAAAGGAAACAAAGAAAAACCCTTCACCAATAAACATTAGCTCTAAAGTAGTGCTAGCAAATCAAAGGAATATTCACATCCAGGATCTGTTAAGCCATTAGAGTTATTACGTTATTAGACTATCCGCCAAGTTTGGCTCACCCAAATGGTCACTTCAAGAAAAGTGTTAAGTCTGACTTGTTATCACTAGAAGTAGAGTGCTGTTAAATGAAAAAGCAAAAATAACGACAACTGTAACATTTTACTGTAAACAAATTATTCTGAGTTCACTGCACAACACACATCAACCTTTCTATAATTTCCACCACTAGATATCGCACAGAATAAAATCACGACCGAACTTCGAGAGTAGAACAGAAATACTAACTTCTAGTTTATTAGTAAGACATGATCAAGTTGAGACAGGAAATGACAAGTACGAACAGGCAACAAATGTGAAAATGCAGGCGCCTGATCAGAGTATCTTCACTGCCATAGTATATCCTCTATAGTAGCATTAACGGTTCAACATGCGTTCTTAAATTTATTGAAGTACTTTTAATAACTTAAATGTCTATATTTGGCCTATTTAGTGATTTTCTTAGTACAAAACTTTGGTTTTGTTTATTTTAATCACCATTTTTATTCATTTACCAATAAAAATGTTCTACTCATAAACCAACGACTATAAACGTAATAACCTTTTTTAAAGCTCATATTTTATGGAGTATTTTGTCCCTTTTTTCAATGTTCTATCTTGAACGGTTCTCAAGTTATAAGTGTTTTAGTAAACGGGGCCCCCCCATATTATCCCTCCCCCTTGTGATGTCGAACATGCTGGGGGCGACGACATGGCTTTTCATGATCACTATAGTGCCTATAACAATAATCAGAAATAAAATTACTTTCCATGCATGCTCAACCTTCTTCAGATCCCAGTCTAGTGACACAATTACTGTTTGTTAGAACCCTAATAATTATTGATATGAGATCTTTTTCCAGATTGAATAGCATTTTCAATGTCAAAGCCAAGCTTCACTGCTAACCAAACAGACTATATTAGGGTTTTGTTTAAAGTACGCCTAGTCATTAACTTTTATAACTATACAAATTAGTTTTGTTTGTGATTCTTGCAGAGGTTATCAATGACCTGCACCAGTTTGGATATGTAAAACTGCCATCAGAGGCCGAGAGTGAAATGCTGCTTAAAACACCGCTGAAATGCCACAAATGTAACACAATGCCTATCAATATTCCTACATTAAAACTACATCTTCTGACTCACTCACCCTATGATGTGTAATGGCCTATAAATGACTGTAGGCCAAGCTAGATCAAATAATTCAATGGTTATCTTTGATGGTATTTTTTTAATTATTAGGTTTTATTATAATAATTTTTCAAAATGTATCATTTTGAGGATACATTTCCCTTAAAAATAACTTGAATTAGATTCCTGGTGTCTTTCTAATTCCAAATTTAATATTTACACCGTATTTTAAACAACACATGAATGCAATTGTTTTGCTTTTTTATAAATTATTGCTAATTTTATGTATGTAAAAAAAGATCAAAAGTAAACTTTAGTCTCAAAAAATATTTTATTTGGGAAGAAATTTAGAATAATTTATAGGATTTTAAATGATCAATTTTAAATTAAAAGTGACAGTTCTAAAAGTATGTTTATATAATTACTATAATGGAAATTTTACTAATTTTGTTTCCCTGGAGTGGGCTTACATTTTTCAGAAATTCAGCACAAATTTTCTCAAGTTATTATTTTGATATAAATATAAAATGCTTAGCAACATATTGACTCAAATACTTTACTTTTATTAATGGTTAAAAAGATATTCAAGTATTAAATTTCAAGTCAAAGAATTTTATTAATTAAAGACTATTTCATTGGTGATCTCACTATTTAATTTCTTTAGAATGTTACAAAATTGAAAAATAATACTTTCAGTCAAATGCAAATTATTACTTTCAGTCTTTGGTAAATGATTATATTTGTTATTGTTTTATGGCTACATGTTTCGCTGCTTTAGACGGCATCTTCAGGCCAGTTACAATAAAAATCATACAAAACTGAATTTACAACACATAAATACAATTTAGTACATTTGTTGTAATTGTATCGCTTAAATAACATTTAAATGAGTGAGCGGACTCAATTAACTGTCCTGAAAATGCTGCTGTGACAATGAACCATAGCCTTTTTAAAAGACTATCTTTGAGTAAAAGTATTATTATCATAAAATACATTTTAGTGCATTAATTTTGTGGAATTTTTAAAAAATAAAACACATTTACTAGTGTTAAGAAATTGTCTGATAAATTTTAAAACATTGTGTTAACTTAGCCTACTGCATAATTTAAAGATACATTTTATGTAAGACCTTTTTTGTATATCTTATTCTCCTGAAACTGAAAATTTGAATCAGTCAAAATATTTAAAACATTTAAGTTGCTGAAATTTTAACTTTAATATTACTGTAGGGCTATTACATTTGAACGTATTTGTTATTATTTTTGTTTTATTATATCTGTCTTCTACAATACTTATCAAATATATAAATATTTTGTAATAGATTTACTATTCACAGCATTTTTAGGTTGTAAGGTTATTAAAGTTAAATATAGGCTAATTGTAAAAAAATATCAATATTTTATTTATATTTTTTTACTTTATGAGTTGTTATATTAACAGGAAAAATTGTACTACACATACATAAATAAGTAGAACCTCTATTATAGGACGTAATCAAAACCAGTGGCAATTAAGATAATCCAAATTAAATCTAATTAATGTTTATTTTTTATATTCACTCCCTAATTGTAAATCTAGAGTAACTTTGGTTATCTAGAGTAACTAGATTTGCTAATATAATATATTTGATGTAATTTACTGCCAGTAATCCTTTTTGAAGAATAATTATATACACAAGTTTCGGATATTTTATTTTCATCGATATTTGATAAAAACGCTTATTAAAGCATTGTAACTCAAAAACAAAACATTATATAACATCCATACATTGGTCTGCATATCAGCTGATCGTTTCATGGTGAATAGCTGGCCAATTGGTTCGATGGTGAGGGTTGCATGAAACATTTTTTTGTCATTTAAAAATTTATTTGAATTCTCTAATTCATTTTTAAATATAAGGTGTCCTTCTACGCACTATATATTATAATAGTGCCTTTTTGTTTGTATATAATATTTTCATCCGTACTGTTGTATGAATGATCACAGCTTACTATGTGCTCAGAGAATTTAGATTTCTCATGGCAATTGAACGCCTAGATGTGTTCTTTATACAGCTTTTTGAATGGGCATTCTGTATGTCCCACGTAGAATTTACCACATGAACTACAGTTTATTCTACATATTCTGGTTTGCAAGAATTTGGCCTAATAGGTAACAAAACTCAGGAAAAGAAAAATTATAACAAACCTTTCTTAAAGCCTGAAAACACATTACATTACAACACAACTTCAAATTTAATATTGCAACAGCTACAGTCTTCAGAAAGCGTGGTTACGTAATAGCGTATAAAACCAGCCAACTACCTGAACCAATTACTCGATTCTAACACAACACCAAGTTCTAGAAAAAATTGTATTGTATTTTTTTACCTTGTGTAAATAAACTGCACTTTTTGTTTATTCTACCCTTCTTTATAAAAAAGCTGATAATAAGACGTTTTCTAATCCGGCACAGAAACTCGGGTGATACTGGATTACCGAACTTCAAATAGGTGGCTAAACACCCCCTGCACCTTAAGCATTTGCAAACAAATAAATTTTTTGGTATTGAATATACCAACCAGCTAGGAATACACGAGAACTAGGAAGAAAATTATGTTCTGAAACAATGCTGTTATTAGTTTCCCTACATTCTTCAGCTGCATCGGTACATTTTCCTACATTTCACCGGTCACATCTAGTCTACGGAGCCCATGCTGAACTGAAAATGTTGAAGCCGTTTATCTGGAAAGACACATTCTTTATCTGGCAAGTCCATTTTACAATAAAACTTTTCTTGCCTTTACAATTACCAAAGGTCAGATCAGGTTCCTATTTTTATGTACTGAAACAAGTGTATAAAGTACTGATTATCTGCTCCAGCGTAAGTTTTTTAAATATATCTAGACTCAATAATTATTGTTGTTGTTGCCTAAGTGCAACTTTTTTAAATCTTCTTTTTGTTTTATATATTGCAAATTGTGGGTGCTCCTATATTGTAAACATGCATGATACAGTTTCTGTCTCCACTTTCTTTTAGGCTCTTGACAATGTCCAGTTTTCCTCAATCGTAAGAGCCATATGTTAGCGCTTACTGCTTGAATGTGGAAATACTCTGCTTAGAGTACATTGTAAATGAATAGAAAATATAAGTAGATTAAAACACATTTCATATTTTAAATCACCTATATAATATAAAAACAATGAATCAAGACTGAAAAATATATTGTGCACAACCAATGTTAATGAGTGAAACACTGCCATTTTATTGGTAATATTTTTGTTTGTTATGTATAGGTTATACAGGATAAGTACAAAGTCCTGAGACGGCTTAATATTTTTCAGTCCATTTCATATTCAGCTACGAAACTTGGCACATTGTTACTGGGTACCAAAATCTATTTTAACACATTCAATGGGCTGCCTCCTCTGGGGGTTGGCCAACAAGGATTTAGAAGAAAATCTTTAATGAGAGTATAGGCTGAGCTGTACATCAAGTTAAAGGGCTTTATTAATAGACACAAGTCGCAAATCCGACCTAAATTTATAAAAGTTACAATGTTGGATACTGATAACAAAATTTCGGTCTAGTGTCACCTACCTTTAAAATTCTCTATCAACGTTGAACGTCCCTTATGCTTCTCCTGCACACCAAATAATAGTTTATATGGCTAGAACCCTAAGAATAAACTTTCATGGTCTGGGACTTTGTAAAATTTAGCTAATTGGAACTTACTGGCTGCCATTACCGACTCAGTTGTCCGTTTAAAGTCGGATTTGTGATATAGTTTTCTACTAATAGAGGCCTTTAATTTTATGCACAATTTGACCTATGCTTTCATTTAAGATTTTTCTTCGGACTCCAAGTGGGCCTGCCCCGATAGGTGAGGAAAAATGTATAGTTGTTTAAAAATAATTTTTCAAGTGTGCTCAGTTCCGTTGAGCATCTAAAACAGTAAAAAAAGCAATATTAAGCTGTCCCAGGATTTTATATTTACCCTGTATGTGAATATTGTACTCCATCTTCGTTGGTATAATTTCTGTACAGTAATTTTTATATCTGTATTTGAAATAAATAAGAAATTATTGTTACACGTTTGTGGAAATTAACCTTTATAATCTCAAAAAGTGAGATAAATGTGAGATTTATAAATTTTAACATACTTATTCTTAATTAGACTTGTTTATATTATAATGTACAAAAATGTAATATAATAAGTGAAGGCCTACTACACTGTACATTTTGTAATTATATCTTGTTTGATGTTGTAATATAATATTTTTCCTTTTAACCCATTGTGATAAGCTGATAACAGAATGAAGTAACGTATTTAGAAAACATATGATATTCTAGAGGCTGCTTCATGTTTGTGCTATGCTGGTCCAAGTAAGGGCCTTGCTATATTTTAAGCCCAAAAAACTACTTGGCACAGTATACCGGGAGATCTTTTTAAGTGTTCCACCATTGCAATCAGAAACTATTGATTTTACATCAAATTTTAACTTCATCTTTGCGAGCATCTTTAAATTATTTATAGATATCGCTATTTTGTATTCCGCTAATGGATTATACATGTAATTTTAAGACTTTTTATTCTTTGCTTTTTTTTTATAAACTAAACAGTTTTCCTGTAAATTACTTTAAATTTTAAAAGGCTGAAGCAACTTAAAGGTAAGAGCATTATATTTTTCAAAAACTACAAACACATACACATTCTCCATGAAATTATGTATATATCAGGGGGAAAATCAAACAATCTTTTTTTAAATACCAACTTTTCTAAAAAGATTTCTCAAAAACTGAGATTTTGAAAATATCCTTTTAAAATATACACGTTTGTCTACAATAAACAAATTATTTCATAACTTCTTTCAAGTTATTTCTTCTTCTTTCTGTAGCCACTGAGTTATACAGCTTTGAAAAAATGAATACATTGAGTAACATATTTACTTAAAAGCCAAAACTCCCTGTGTAATCAAACTCTATTTTTGAAAAAAAAAATAGTGCGTATTAGTTCTAAATTGGGAAAGCTCCTGTTTTCTTTGGCTCATATCTATCAGAAATATCTTCTTGGAGGAAAAAATAAATGAAAATAATATGAACATTTTTTGTCTTTAATTGTGTGAAACATTTATAACTTTTGATGTACATGCCTATTATTAGTCTTTTACACTCTATTTATTTGACACTTGGGTGCTCCACCAGATCCAATTAAAATATTACTTTCTGAAGAATTATTTTTGTAAATTCACCAAAATATTGCCATAAACAGTGAACATAACTTATCATTTTGTTCGGAATAAACCAAAGAATAAGGAAAAAATTGATGAAAGATTAAATTTAAAAAATTTTATTGAGTAGAATTAAAATTTTTTATTGATATTCATTTGAATATAATCAGTCAGAAAAATCAATTGATTATTTTGTTTTGTAATGAAATTAAAAATAAGAATAATAAAGTTTAGAGCTTTTAAAATACTTTATTTCACTAAATGTTGTAACGGTAGGTTACAAAAAATGAAAATATATAAAAATATGAACTGTTAAAAAAAAAGGGGTTTCGAAAAAATTGCAAAAAATAAAAAAAATGTTCAAATTAAATAAAACGCTATATGTGGATTATTGTTCTCCTCACCTTTACTTCATTTATTTATTCACCTTTAAAAAGAAATCGTCGCTCATAAAATAACTTAATTATCATCAAAAACTTTCCTTACTCTTCAACCTCCATAATAAAAAATTATACATCATGT
>JAGFPH010000221.1:231322-267375 GCA_018207615.1 Philaenus spumarius | reverse complement strand
GATTTTTGAAATTCCTGGTTATTTCCAGGTTTCTCAATGATTTTCCTGGTTATCCTTATATGCATATTACACGCCATTCAGTGCTCAACTAATATTAAATATTAATATATTTAATATTAAAGTGGTCAACTGAGAGTAAGTAAAATAAGTACTCTCATTTCATCAAATTTCAACAAAATAACAAATTCCTCAACCAAAACTTGTTTCATGAAAGTTAGAAAAGACAAAGATCATAAGGTTTGGATTCACATGTTTCTATTAAAATATATTATTTTTAAGAAAAGTGAACAATTTTATAAGACATCCTATGTATACTTCTTGAAAACTCTTGCACTGTGCATTTTATTTCAGATTGATAATTCTAACTTTTTTTGTTTTCCTAAACAAGTTTGTACTGACCTTCATTACTTGAGGGTTGTTAAATAGACTAGGGGTTACTATTAGAGAACTGAAATTTATCAAAAATCTTTTAACCAATCACCAAAACGGTGATTGCCTCCTAATTCATATAACTGTTGAAATTAAATCACCAATACACTTTATATTATTATTTTTACAATAATAAAAGTTAAACAAATAACAATATAAAGTGCATTGGTGATTAAATTTCAATAAAAAATATAAAATTTCTAAAAATAAGCTACAAAATTTTAATCAAGTATGGGAATTGTGGAATAAATATGAAAACACAACTTGTAATAAAATATTTTACTAAATTACCAAGCCTTTGTAAAAATTAAAATAAAAGCATCAAATATAATAAAATAACACAAATAAAGAGTAATTCACCAACCTTAACATATATTTAGTAAAAATATAAAATTTGTTTGCTAAACACTATTTGTGTAAGCCAAAAATATCTAGGCTGCATACGATTATTTTTATAATTGGATAAAAATAAAGCTGTTTAGTATATGACAACAGCATATGTCCGCGAAAAATCAGTGCCCGAATACAATTAACGAATATTATTAACGCTAATTTTTTAAAACGTCAGCATTAAAACGCAATTTAATATAGAACAGCGTATGTCCACGAAAAATCGATGCCCGAATACAATTTGTGAAAATTGTATGAACTACAATTGTTGAAATATTATTTAATATAGTGACAAAATGTCCGCAAAAGAATATGACGTCCGAATACTATTAGCGCTAATTTTATAAAACGTCGGCATTATAACGCAATTTAATATACAACAGCGTATGTCCGTGAAAAATCAATGCCCGAATACAATTTGTGAAAATTGTATAAACTATCATTGTCGAAATATCATTTAAAATATAGTGACAAAATGTCCCCGAAAGAATACGACGTCCGAATATTATTAACGCTAATTTTTTAAAATGTCAGCATTAAAACGCAATTTAATATAGAACAGCGAATGTCCACAAAAAATCGATGCCCAAATAAAATTTGTGAAAATTGTATGAACTACCGTTATTGAAATATTATTTAAAATACAATGACAAAATATCCGCAAAAGAATACGACGTCTGAATATTATTAGCGCTAATTTTATAAAACGTCGGCATTAAAACGCAATTTGTATACAACAGCGTATGTCCGCGAAAAATCGATGCCCGAATACAATTTGTAAAAATTGTATGAACTACCATTATTGAAATATTATTTAAAATACAATGACAAAATATCCGCAAAAGAATACGACGTCCGAATATTATTAGCGCTAATTTTATAAAACGTGGGCATTAGAACGCAATTTGTGAAAATTGTATGAACTACCATTTTTGAAATATTATTTAAAATACAATGACAATATTATGTCCGCAAAAGAATACGACGTCCGAATATTATTGATGCTAATTTTTTAAAACGACAGCATTAAAACGCAATTTAATATACAACAGCGTTAGTCCGCGAAAAAATCGATGCCTGAATACAATTTATGAAAGTTGTATGAACTACCATTGTTGAAATATTATTTAAAATACAATGGCAATTGTCCGCAAAAGAATACGACGTCCGAATATTATTAGCGCTAATTTTATAAAACGCAATACACAACAGCGTACATTCGCGAAAACCCCTACTTCTGAGAGCAATAATTAGTTCTTGTTTCTATAAAATATAGGCGTTAAAACTTACTTTAAATTACAATGGCTAAGGTCCGCGAAAAGGTTATTTAGATGACACTTGTAAAATTCGGAAAAGGAGGAATTAAATATCGCTATTTGCGGGAACGAAAAACGAGTCAAACAAAGGCACATCGTCGGGATTCTACAAAAAACATAAATCCCGAAAATGTCCAAAATGTTTTACCCGAACTAAAAACAAATAGAATTATTATACTTTTGTTACAGATCTATAAGATTTGTAACTTTTCTTCACAGTATTCACCCTAATTCTATAAATAGACACGATAAGAAAAGAATCCATAAGTGGTTGACCTTGAGCCTACTTTACCTTTCTGTGTACAAAAAACCAAGCATACGCATGAATGCGTTTTCAAACAAAACAATTGCCTAAACATTTTACTAGGGAAAATATAAGTACATCAAAGTAAGAGAGTTTTACATTTTTTCATACTGTTAAATGATTAATTGGGATTAAGTTTAAATACAGAGAATGTGATTGCAAATACTGGAGATTACATTCAGTATACGGAGAACTGGTTAGTCTGACAATGATATGAACTGAACTGATTATCTCTCGAAATCAGTATCGAGTTTCGGCTATAGATTCTTGTTACCGATATCAAATACAAAGTATCGGTGGTATCGTGAATCGGCCCATCCCTAATTTAAATGTTACAATGTTTAAAATAGATTATGCACGTAAATTTATATGGTTTAATAATTCAGTACACATCGAATATTTTGTTTGTGTTTGGAATCGAGGTACTGTAATTGGAATCGACTTTTGCGATCGATTCTCGATACCGACTACCGCACTAGGAATCAATGGAATCGGTGCTGGCTCATGCCGAACTCCCGCGATCGCGTTTACAAAACGAAAATAACTCAAGTGAAGGAATAAAATTCCCGGTTACACATCAAAATCACGGCTTTCTTTCGGAATTTTCAAGGTTAATTCATATTCCCGGCTATTTTCCGGGTGGTAGACACCCTGTGATCCCGACGCCCTACGACTTTTTAACTGTCAAAATCGGTTTTCCCGTATCTAAAAACATATAAAACGTGATCCCGACGCCCTACGACCTTTGAACTGTCAAAAGCGGTTTACCCGTACCCAAAAACATATAAAACAATATTCCACACTGAATTTCAAAATTTTGATTAAAAAACGAGATCTCGACGCCCTACGACTTTTTAACTGTCAAAAGCGGTTTTCCCGAATCCAAAAACATATAAAACGATACCCCACACTGAATTTCAAAATTTTGCCCCAAAAAGGTGACCCCGACGCGCTACGATTCACGCTAGAAAGCTCAAAAGCTTTTCTCAATAATTATGAAGATTTGGTACCACCAGAAGTTTTCTACGATGTCTGTCCGTGCTTATATCGTGTATACAGGAAAACTGACACACAAAAAATCATCGAATAATTTCAATACTTCGGCATTCTAATGCAAGCCGAAGTAATAAATGAGTACACACATCACATTGTCTCATTTTACTAATAAAGACTGATTTCAAATTCCGGTAAAAAAAAAAAATGAAAAAACATCAGTAATACCTATAGCCTACATTAAGTATCGCATAATTTGGTTAAATACGAATTAATTCTAATTGCTTGAATAATATCACTTGTATGAAACTAATCAAAATTCGCATACCGGTATCATAATATTTTTTTTTAATACCCAAGAAACGTATTTGAACGCCCGTCAAGAATCAGGACACTGCCATTCATCAACCGGCACAAAAATATCGTATCGGCGGCTCGGCCTACGATATTTTGTGCGGTGAAGATTAATATCGTATCGGCGGCTCGACCGTACGATATTTTGTGCGGTGAAAATTAAATAGGAACCCTGTCCGACTTGCAGCTTGCAACAGAGAGCAGACAACACACTTTGTGTGTGTGTATTGGTGTGTATGTAGCCTATAATAATAATATGTATCTTACAAACCGATTAGGCTGACCTTTGTTCCCATTCATTTCTTGTCTATTTTTCCCCAAAATAATTATATTTTCCTTATTTTTTGTGGATTTTTCCCCGGCCAAAATTTCCCCAGCTCAGTCTCAATTTCCCCCGAACCTCGTTGGGCGTTCGGACATATTCTGCAGGCCTGGGTAGCCCTATGATTACATCTCCCTCAGTTAGACATAGTTTGTTGTTTGTAGGCCTAAGTAGTTTCTTTTGAAGAACGACTTAAACAGAATTGAAAACAAATACAGCTGAAACGTGTACAGCTAATGTACAGTAATAAACTGCGAGTGTCTACTGGTTCCGTATGATAAGTATAACATAGTACAGTGCAGTCACATAGACTGGATATGAAGTATGCCACGGAGAGAATATAAATGATTCTCCCTCTGATTCTTCTCAATTGCCAGTTGGAAAAGGGAAACCGTTTCAATTCTTGTTTCGATCAGGCCAACTCATGCTACTGTGGCTAGAGTAAAAGATAAGTTTCCACAAGCGTGTTTCACTTTTTGTTGATTTTGGTCAAATTAGCAAGAAGTATCACTTCAAAAACTGTTTCAAGAGCTTGTGATCAAAGCTGGAGTAAAGAATGACTCCTCAGGTTTTGCATCATCGGGGGTTCATTGATTTCAAACAATTTTCTCTGGCACTCTTAAGTTCCCTGACTATCCCTGACAGTAGAAACTCTAATACATTGAGGGGAGAAAGGAAAAAAAACAGTTTTCTGGCACATTTCCGATCGCCAAACATGCATTATTAAGTTGAATCTAATGTTATTCAACTTAATTTTTTTGTATGAATGAAAACAAAAAATGTTTTCTTTACCAACACGTGTCTTGTTCTTATCTTTTTTGAAAAACATCATATTTTTATTTATAGTATTTAAAAAGTATTTATCACTGTTTGTATGAAATGTCCACAGTTTTATATCCACTGTTTTATGTGTGTCGGCTTTTATTCAGGCGCACATCAGTATGCCAGACCAAGTTTACTTAAAAACAAAAAAATCTTTGCGAGGATAAACGTTTAAAAATTATTTTAACAGTAGAATCAGTTCAGGCTTACAACTAGGTAGACTAAGAATAAGAGAGCAATATATTCATTTTGCCTGGTAGAAGATGTAACATCATAAACTGTAGTCCAATTCTACTAACAACCTATTCTGCTAAATTAAAAAGAACAATTAGGCAATAAAACAAATAAAATGAAAATTAAAAAGTACAATTATTACTAAAGACCACTACTTACTAAGTATTACTTTAGTAATAATCATACTTTTTAATTTTCATCTTATTTGTTAGTGTCTTAACATACAAGTTAATGTTTTCTGTACGTTAAAAAAGTCTAAACACAAACTGTAATGTCAATAAACACGCTGTAACAAATCAACAAAATAACTGGCAATAGTCTTGACTCTGGAGGAAACCGTGTCTACGCCATACTTATACCTTAACGCATGAGTGAATTGGCAGTCGTTCTCCTTATCTCCGCACTAGTTCGTGTTTCAACAGGCTTGTTTTTTGTATTAACTTCAAATTTCAGAAGCTAATGGGGGATAAAATTCAAATTTTATAGGTTGACTTTGAATTATAGCAGCAAAATATGAATTGTAGAGGCACACGTAAAACAAAATTCGAATTTTAGAAGCTATATATGATGTTGAAAATAGTTCGAACTAACATAATAATTATTTTTGAATATTAGAGGTTTTCTGAGGGGAAGTGACAAAAGTTCCAAATTATAGAGGTTTTCAAATTATTGAAGTTTTACTGTATGGTATGAACAAACAAGTGTGTTTCAGGTGGGTCCCTAGCCTATTGACATTAGAACGGAATTTAAGACCTTTGCAGATCTGTCAACAAGGTTTGCAGAAGAAGGGGATGGATTTTTTAATAGAATCTTCATTTGTGACAAATCTTGGGTACAACACATCCAAATCCAAACAAGCCAGACTGGGGGAGGCAGTCAAGACTCAGTTGTTCGCTGACAAGTGCCAAGATTTTTTCCAACCGGTACCGTGTATGAGTTCGCACAATAAATTCTGCTTATTGCTATGAGCTTCATTACCAACCGATTCGAGATGTCATTCTCCTTCACGACAATGCTTGGCCACACACTGCAGTTCTAACTTTGAGAAAATGAGATGAAATCAACTTGACCATCCTTTCTTTATAGTCCTGATTTAACATTGCAATCTTTATTTCTTTTGGCCGCTTTAAGAAGCACTAAGAGGACAACGATTCCAAGATGATACAGAGTTTGACGTCTTAATGCACAATTAGCTTCTGATACAACCCTCTTCATTTTACAATACCAGAATCAAAAACCTACCAATTCGCTAGAATAAACGCAGTTCCAAAGCAGGAGATTTGTTGAAAAATGATGTGTACGTAGCTGTTTTATTCCATCAAATAAAGTGAAAAAGTTTCCTTTATTCTTGATCCACTCTTGCTTACATAAATCTTTATATAAATCTTGATTGGACAAACCTCTTGCCAAGTAATAATAATTGTATCTAGCACAGACTGGTGGAAGCCCTCAAATGTTACTTAAAGATATTCAAAATTAAAATATAAGTGACATATAATCAAAGGTGTAAAGTTCTGCAAGTACTCTTAAATTGTCAATAAAAGTCCTATAATTTGTATTCTTTAAATATATAACATTAATATTTATATTTTATTGTTAACCCTCACAAAGGCAGACTGCCCAAAGTGACGTTCTCTCAGGCGCAAGATGCAACCAATTCAAACCTATGCGAGGATTTGCATATTCGGTTATTTAATACACTTAAAATCATCCAATCGTAATAAAACCGGCACCATTGGAAAGGAAATTAAACTTTAATTTTTGTATTTAAAACTTTTTTGTAAAACATATATTTACATACACAATCATCGTTTTAAAAATGCAGATAGGTTTACAGCTGTTTCCTTGCGCGAATATGCATACAATTGTACTGTTATTTCCCACTTCTTACATGTCCAAGACCATCTACAGAAGTATTTCTATCGAGATTATAAATATACCATTGGATTCGTCAAGATTTTACCTTTCTAATAGTGCCTTCCAATCACATGTCACTATTGATTTATGACGACGATTTCTGTAAACCTTGCGATTGACAATTTTCAATCAATGAAACAGCCCATTTGACAACCGAGATAACGCCTACCATATCATATGTTTTGACAGATTTCTTTTCACCATTTTGTAGAGAACAGTTCGATCTTTCTAACGTTGGGAAGTAAACTTGAAATAACCAGTTTTTTGTTTGTCTAGACAGCAGTGAAAAGTACATAAGTAGGACAATCTGGTGAGACCGTCTAGCGCGTGGGTTCCTACGATATTTATATGACGCATCCTGCGACCGGGGAAGTTTCATAATCATTGATGTCATTTTGTTATTCAAATAAAGATAACTTAAACACTTTTGTGAACTAAGGAAAGACAAGTATACTGGTTTTTTCTTTGATTTATCCTCTACAGTTTGTTATAATAATATTTCATTTCTGGGCATAGCATATTAGTAAATTTACGTTTCAAACTAGGCCTAGTTTTGTTAGCAGTATGTATTTGGAACATAAAAACTGGTTTTTTCAAAATAAGAAATTTGAAATTGATAAATGTTTTTATACAGTTCTATTTAGAACTAAATTATGAAAGTTTTAGCTTACGAAAAAATTACAAAAAATGTTTACTACTTGTTATTTATACCTAAAGTTCCTTTCGTTACTGAACATTTTTTGTTTCTTGAGCTAATAACTTTTACAATTTTACATCAATACATTTTTTAATCCCATATATGAATTCTTTGAACCTTTCTCTACAAAAAAGGTATGTAACACTTTTGGATTCAGATAGAATTACTATTTTTGGCAAATTTTTTAAAATATGCTTGCAAAACACTAAAAACTGGCTCGCCAATTTGAGCTATAACCAGGGCACTGTGAGGGTTAAAGCCTTAAACAGAACTGGTTAAAGTCTTCTAGACTACTTTTTTTAAATTTTTGTATAATACCTTAGGTTTAGGGTTGTTGCGAGATGGGTGCAGTTTTGATAAGACTAAACTCAGAGATAAAATTGTCCACTTGTCCTGGCTCCAGAGTCTTCACAGCTTGCCAATATATACCGCTGACTTTGCTGGGATCTCCGCTGTTTTGTTCAAACTTAACATACTCCATCCAAACATCTAATACAAAGTTACAATTGTTTTAATACAATGAACGAATTATTTCTATAATATATTCGACTGCTTATTTATACTACTTTATTTACAGGTAAAGTTTATAAGTTGTTTTTTATGATTTAACTAAAACACTTCTTATCTGATTTTTATAAAACTTATTGATGCGATGAAATAAGCATGAGGGAATTTTGTGTCTTACTTTTTCAAAATTGTGTTAAAATTTTTTGTTTTGGTACCTTTTATGGCTTACACTGGCTATATCATTAAAGAAAAATCAAAATATTAAGGGGAAAAACAATGCTGGCAGTGAAAGGTTTACAAAAAGGTTTTGAAAATCTATGACGGTCTTCCAACAATTACATTTATAATCTGCATAGCCCACTTGGTATTCAACACACTAAACAATCTAATTTTGTAACACATTTATAAGTTCCCTTCAGTATTTTTAAACTATTTTTTTTAATATGCATATGTGCTATTGTACGTATGTAGATATTGTTTCCTGCGCATAATCTCACAAATAAAAATAATATCGATTTCATTGGAGTGTCAATATGTACTGAAAGAAATTTAATCGAATTCTTTCCTTTTCTTGTTCGTCCATTTTTATCTACGCATTAGCATAATGATCGGCACAAACTAAATCCCACGAAACCACTCTTGAAAAAAAAAATGATATTGACTTTCTTAAGAAAGCCTATCGAAGTGTATTAATGTAAATATGATCAGAATGAAATTTCATTAAAGCCACTATTTTGAAACATTAATTATTACCTCCTCATGCGCATTATGATCAGCAAAAACTAAATACCAGGAAATATACTTCTGCACAAAGTCAACATTTAAAAAAAAAAACAAATAGCAGATAAAATTTGGTTTCCTAATGTACAATCTAAAAAACTCATGTTTACACAATTTAATATGTATTACTTTAAAACCATCTGTATATAAAAACAGTTTTTACAGCAGATTTTGAGTAGCAGCATCAATAATTCAAAACAATTTAAGGTTAGGCTCTGCTTAGCTAACTACATGTTATGGCGATACAAAATTATAAATGTTTGAAGTAAGACTAGGAGTTTATAAAGTATTTCGAATTTTAAATAATGAAACCTAAATCCAAAAACTAATTCGTCATTGATTGCTAATGAATTCTTAGTCTTATATTCTGGAGCATGTAATATTATGTATAGTTATGGCAATACACAATTATAAAGCTTAAGAAGAAGTATTTTTTTGGGTCTACATTAATTTACATTATAAAAGCTCAGGTATAATATTTATAACTATGTATTGCTGTATAGATCTAGAATAAGAGAACGATAATTATTCATTAAACGATCAATTCTGTTCTGGTGTAGGCCTACATTGTTTCAAATTGTTAAATCTATATATATATAAACCAAATACCACCGAATCATTTTACATTTCCTGACTTCCTGAAATTCTTACAAAATATAGACAATTTTAATCATGCGAAGCTAAAAGACGCTGCTAGAAATTTAATATAACTCAAAATTATAAAATAATTAGTTTTATTTTTCATAATGAAAAATTAGGCCTTGTTTATAAATAAATAATAATAAATAATACAATTTGTTCAGAAGACAAGAATCAACTGTTTTTGTTGCCTTAAGTAGGCCTATGTACTTTATTTCAAACATTCATATGGAATAAATATTTACAAAAATTTGTAAACCAAGAGAGAGAGTGGCCTGATTATAAATTATAACATTTATATACTCACCCACATTTGTTGTCCCAAACTGTAAACACGCCATGAGGTAACATCGTCTGGCATTCTTAAAATTAAGAGTAGGTTGTACTGATTCCAGTTGTGCCATTTTAGTATGCATTTCCAGACAAGGTGGAGGTATGTCACATAAGGATGCATAAGCTTTGCGAGCTACGTTAATACCATGCGTTAATACCAACCATTCCAGGTACATAGGCTTCAATGGCGAGGAAATGGCAGGTCCTTCGCCCATACTCTTCTTGAATAGTTCTTCAACCTAAAAACATAACAGTAAAATCACTTAAAATTAAACAATTTTTAGAACTTGTTAGTAGAATATCAAATGTAACATGTTGGAGTCTGGTAAATGTTTATGCACAAAAACCACTAAGCTGTTTTTTCTTTCTACTTTACATCAATTGCATATTAATTTATTAATGAGTATTATAATATACCACACATTCTGAAAACAAAATAAAATTTAAAGGGTAAATATCATAATAGATTACCTGTTACTAATTAACTATATGAGAACAGGTAATCTCATAATTTGAAAAAAGAGAGAGTAGAGTATCATTATAATTTTAAATAAGACAAATTTTGACTTAATGGGTCAATTTAAGTAGCTTGATAGTTAAAATATACAGCAAAGGTTGTCTTAAACATGATGAATGTAATGATGTCCAGAAAAAACTGCTTCAACAACTTATGTTACTGCAAGCTGGAGCCCATTAGTTTTGCGTCATCAATTACTGAAAATTTACAAATCCACTAACTTTCTTTTACTATTTTTCATAACTAGCCCAGTCAATCCGTACATACTCAGATGCAAAAGGTCGGGTAGTTCTGATTTTTTGGTATGTTGTATGTATAGGGGCACTATTTAAAATTCCAAGTTTTCGACCTCATGCGTGCTCCGCGCGCGCCACCGGCGCCGAAAAACCCAGATTTTTTTGACCTTGTTCTAGTTTTTTCACATTTTGAGCATTAAGGACTGGTTTGACAAAATAAATTAATCAGTCCCTTTTTAAAGAACAGTAAATTTTCCACAATTTAAAACTAAAATCGTCTTCCTGAGGATAATACTTTTTGAATTACAGCCATTCAAAATTTGAGCAAATTTACAAAATTTTCCAAAATCTTAGTTTTTACAAAGTATTTTCGTTTTTTCGCTGTGAAATAAGGGTTTCTCAGCAAAACTGATAAGGACTAACTTTAAAATAGAGAAAGGTATCTTTAATATGTGACCAAAATGGGATTTCTACCATGAATAGCTTCTGAGATACAGCTGTTTGAATTTTGGGTAAACTTCCAATAAATAAATAATATGAAATTTAAAAAAAAAAAAACAAATGTAATTGAAAAATTAAAATTGTTTGTACAAGGGTACAACTATATACAATCACATCAAGTTTAATGTATTTTAAATTAAAGAGTATATACAGTAAAACCCCGGTTAACCAAACTCGGGTCAACCGAAACCCGGGTTATCCGAAACGCATCCAAAAATCGGAAATCCAAAAATAATAAGCCATATTATATTGTATGTACAATGTTATTATTTAAAAAAAAAAAATCAAAATTAAAACCTTTTTCTACATTTTAAACATTTATTACAAATTAAGTAGCGTGGTTGTTAAGGCGTCAAAGCTTTATCAATCGTCATGGCAACCATCAATGGAAAAGTTCCGGGTTCAATGGTTTTCTAAATGGTTTCTTAACAGACATCGTTGGCTGTGGTTCGGATTCCACGTAAAACTGTAGGTCCCGTCTTCATTAGCAAGTGCAAAACAGCAGGACGTTACAAAAAAAAATTAAGTAGCGGCTTTAAAAAAATGTGCCAATGTCAAACGTTGATTTCAGTTTTCTCAGGACTCGTAAAAAGTTAGAAGTTCCAAACCGCAAAATAAACAAACCTCCATCCCTAATCTGTAGTAATTGTTTTTATTTCTTTTCACACAGTGAGTCAACGAAAGCTGAGCTCCTTCTAATGAAAAGATGGCCGGACATCGCTGCTCGAAAACGTTTGGAGGCATACAAGAAACAAATAAAACTTACTGAGTTTTTGCATGAGTATTTCATATGCTACAAAATATTAATTACAGTATACTGTATATTGATGTACCATAATCCTAAAAATGTAATTTTCACTGAAATAAAGAACATAAGTGTAACATAAAAAGAGATTTTTGAATTCGTTTGACATTCAAAGCCTTCGTGCATGGCTTAACCGAAAAAAATGTTATCCGAAGCGGATTCCTTCCCTTTAGTAAGGTCAATCGAGGTTTACTTTATAGGAAAATAAAAAATGTTACATAAAATAATTAAATACCTAAATATTATATCCGACACCTCTTTAAAGGGCCTGGGATTGAGGTAAGTTCTTTTCATAATTCACTGCCCTTTTCCTTCTCAGATGGTTGACACTTGTCAGCATTGAAAGGGGGAACAACACAAACACTCTCTGCATCATCATTATCATCATCCTCCAGTTCGCATAATGTTTCAATTTCGGGAGAAATCAAGTCTAGTTATATTTCTGACACATTGTCACACGATTCACCACAGCAAAATGAACATATTGCTGAACATTTTAGTCCTGCTTTCCGACAATTACCAAGCGGTTGATTATATGATTGTAAAACATAAGGAAAATATGTTTATACTCAACCCTTGGAAGTTGAGGATCCAGACATATTGTAGTCACTTAAAAAAAACACTTTGTTACACCATGTGATAAATCACTTAAACACTAGTAAACTGTATAACACTATAACACAATAACACTACAATTATGTATAACAACCTAAAATTCAAGATGGAAATTTTACGAAACTGTATTTACCAAAACTACGCGTGATTTAAAGCACAAAGGACAGCACACAACTAACAGTTGATCAGAGATAATAATACCAAGAGATAAGAGATAATATCTGGAACTAACCCACCCCACAAACTGTTTCTGTGGAAGGGAGTTCAGAGCCTACATCTCCTTCTTCGCACTTCACAACCGCCAACAAACCTTTTCATTTGAACACCTGTCACAATCCATGACCCAGGATGACTCATCTACCTATAGTATTTATATTCTGTCACCTTCAATACTTCTGTTGCAGACTATCCACCAGTCTTATAATGTAGAAAGATACATTATAATATGTAAAACTAGCAGCATTTTAACAGCGTTGCCTTACAAGCTATTAAAGATAGAAACGCCACATTGTCACATATTAAAGTTACATTTCTCTAATTTATAGTTAGTCCTTATAAATGTTGCTGAAAAATTATAGTTTAACAGTAAAACAACGCAAATACTCTCTGAAAACTAACAATTTAAAAAAAATTTAAATAATTTACTCAAAATTTGAATGGCTGTAACTCAAACAGTATTTAATGTAACATTTTTTATTTTCATAAATATAAACTCTTTCATTTGAAATAAACGTAATTTGATGTGATTAAATTTAATATTGTACACTTCTATAAACAACTTGAATTTTTCAATTACAATTGGTTTTTTTACATTTCATATTATTTATTTCTTGGAAGTGTACCCAAAATTAAAAACAGCTATATCTCAGAAGCTATATTCATGGTAGAAACCCCATTTTAGTCACATATTAAAGCTACTTTTCTCTACTTTAAAGTTAGTCCTTATCAGTTTTGCTAAAAACTCCTTATTTCACAGCAAAAAACGAAAATACTATGTAAAAACTAAGATTTTGAAATTTTTTGTAAATTTGCTCACATTTTGAATGGCTGTAACTCAAACAGTATTATACTTAGGAAGATGATTTTAGTTTTAAATTGTGGCAAATTTACTGTTCTTTAAAAAAGGACTGATTGATTTTTTTTGTCAAACCAGTCCTTAATGCTCAAAATGTGAAAAAACTAGAACAAGGTCAAAAAAATCGGGGTTTTTCAGCGCCGGTGGAGCGGCGGAGCACGCCCGAGGTCGAAAACTTGGAATTTTAAATAGTGCCCCTATACATACAACATACCAAAAAATCAGAACTACCCGACCTTTTGCATCTGAGCCCCCCTTTTGGGATACGGATTTACTGGATTAAACTCTGATTTTCCCAGATCTCCCATGACCCTATGGACCCCAAATTAGAAAAATATTTAATTTTAAGTTTTATCTTTTTTTTTTTAAATGTGCTGTGAAGGACAAGATTCAATATAATAATTTCCCTTTTAAATAAAAACATATACATGTGTGCATTTATTTTCTTAAAACATACAAGGTGTTTAAAAAATATAGACTAATAATTCACCTACATGTTTATTACATCATTTGTTTAAAAGACGTTCCAATTTTACTAAATACAGTAATCCCTCGACATTCGCGGTAGCTAAAAAAAAAATATGTATAAATCTATAAATAGCAATAAAGTACATGAAAAATTCGTAAATAATTATTATAGTGTAGCATGTAACACTCACGTCCATGTCACAGAGAAAATAATAAAATAAGATATGAATCAGCTGTTTCCTATAGTGACTAATGGAACAGAGATTTGGTCTAAATGAATAAATGACGCAATACATAAATAATACTAATCATTTAATTTTTTCATATAACTATATTTCTTAATGACGCAAGATAATTACAGTAGAATCATTTTTTATATATATAAACAAATAATAAAACATAAAAGCAGACTTAAAAAATAGGAAAAACAAAAGCAGACTTAAAAAAAAAAATATATATATTAATATATGATCGTGTGTAGGATGTGAGAATTGTATAAAAACTTTATTTCAACGAGTGGTGAGTTATACGCGAATAATAAAACGGTAGTCGAAATTATAAACAGTTCAATAAATAAATAAATAAAAAGAATATAATAACAATACATAGCACAATCTAACATGAATCGAGAACTTAATATGAAAGTGTGTACAGTGATCATGGATGCAATGAACAGAGAGAGAGGAAAACAACTGGTGTACGTGATGAAAAGCAGGTAGCCTAGCGAATTGGTTACGCCACAGAACATTCTAGAAGCAGTAGAGGGGATCAAGATGGCGATATAGCTTATGTTTGTTGAATGAAGCCGGCGTGTGTTATCGCAAGTAAAATGTGATTTTCTTTGAAAAAGTGGTGACAAGTTGGTCATAATGTAAAGTAAATGTACTTTGGAGGTGACGTGATTAAAAATATTAAGCTGATCATGTAGGATTGGTTGTTTATCGACGGATATTCTTTCGATGTGCTTTGTTGGAACTTGTGTAAGGTAGGCTTCAGAGGTGAATTGTGAAATCGACAAAAAAAATCCTAGGTAACGGACAGTGCGACGAATATAATAAATAAAACTGTAAGTAATAATGGCCATAAGACATTTCTTTAGTCTGCAAACGTAGAATTTTTTTATTTTTTTAAAAAAGCTAACTTCTTTTAACTTTTATTGCGTCATCATTTAAGATATGGTTCACAAAACTTTGCATAATTGTAGATAATTTCTTGAGTTGTTTGTAGATATATGTACCACTATGTTTATGTTTCTTAATTGTTGTAAATATCAATTTTTTATCATGTTTGAGTAAATAATTGTTGTCTTGCCGCAATGCCTTGAATTTCTTTATATAGCCACGTGTGTCCATTTTGTCACTACTTTAATTAGCCAGGTTCCCGCCCCTAAGAAAATAGAGTTAATTAACAAGTATCTTTCAGTGATTAGTAATTATAAATAAATATATGCAAACAGAGCATAAGTGAGGTTATATGTGGATTATCGCAAACTATCATGATTATTATTTTTTTTATTATTGAGATTATGGGAGTCAAGTGAAGGTGATTTTTAAGGTGAATTCAAGTAAGGTGAGTTTTAAGGTTATAATAATAAGATGAGTTGAAGTAAGGTGAAATATTAATATTGTTCTACGTTGAAGTTGAAAGAAAGATGTTATGAAGAGTTAAGGTGGGCGATGATTATTATTGTAGTGAGGCAATAGGCCTAGGAGGTGCATAAGCAATTTTAAGTGGTACATGAGCGACGATTTTTGTTTTTTAAGGTAGATAGGTAAAGGAGGTATTGAAGAGATTAATGGTTATTAGATAATCCACATATAGCATTTTTATTTTGATTTAAGACATATTTTTTTTTATTTTTGAACTTTTTATCGAACCCCATTTTTTTAACACATTATACTTAGAATATTTTTATTTTTGCAACGCATATCGTTGCAAGCACTGTAATTATTATTGTGTGAATTTAATAACATTTTATAAATACCACGGCTAAACACTCGCAAATACAACAAAACATACAAGATGGGATTTCCCTACAATACACCTCTGCGTGAATACAAGTCTTAGTGGACTTGCGCAAATGAAGGTCAATGGCATACTGAGATTTAGTTGGAGACATCAATTTAGTGTACAGCAAGTCAAATTAATTTTAAAGAATTTAAAATTTCAGTAAAATATTTTGAAAGAAACTAAGTTTTTACTACGTTTTATCACTCGTAACCAATATTTTCGCTACTGACAGCGAATGATAGTTTGATGCCTTGACATGACTACGTTCTAAAAATAGACAAACCCAGACAATGAAAGAGCAAGTAGGGATGGGTAAAGGTACCGTTATGAGAGCACTGACCTTGAGGGGAGAGTGAGATGACAAACAACGCTCCAATAACATATAAAATTATCAACTGTAGTCTACACTCCAAACAACTCAGCTCAAATACTAAACCTTTCAAGGACTTTTTTTACTGTGTAAAAGCAAAATCGCGTAATGTTGGGCAGCGTATAACAAGGATTGCCTGTATCTTATGTAAATTAATTAATTATAGGTATTAGTACATAATGTTTTAAAATTTTCTATATATGTCAAGAACATAACACCCCTTTTCCTACAAAGATTTAGTTTTCGCTATTCGCGGTTTTGTTATTTTAATTTAAAATAAAAATCCGTTTAAAAATGGCAGCTATTTAAAATTTTTAATGAGAATATCTCAAAAACCGTAATTTTTATAAAAAACGTCAAGAGCAGATTTTTGTTGAATTTAATTTTCTATCAAGTGGTATAACTGTTAAAATTATCAAACAAAGGCTAACAACAGACGAGACACCGGTGTACGGGACACTTTCCGGTGTCCCAGCTTCTCGCAGGGAGAGACACCATAGAGCCACAGAGTCTGGTAGCGCGCTACTCAGTGTCTCATCTGTTGACACACATTTAATTGATAGTACATTTAGTGTCCCGTACACTAGTGTACCGTACACCGGTGTCTCGTCTGTTGTTAGCCAAAGAGTAACACTAAAACAGCGTCCATTAGGTTGATGCCTTTCAATGATATAGCATACCACTCTCACCAATGAACACTGTTTTACTGATACTCTTGGTTTGACAGTTTTGATACCTATACCGTTTGATATTAAACGGGCTACAAAAATTTACTCGTCATTTTTTATAAAAATGTACACTTAAACATTACTGTGGAATGATGAATATTTTAATTCAAACTAGGCCTCTACATTGATAAGTACCGAGCACAATTTCAACTCAATCGGTTAAGTTGTTTTAGAGATATATAGGTTATTTATAAAAGAACAAAATCAGGAACTTATTATTATAACTTTTTTACTATAAATGTTGCAATAAACATGTATGTGAATTATTAGATCACGCAAATTTAATTAAGAAGCCTAGCTACCTTACTACTTCTCTTTGTTTGCCAATATTGCAACATCAACTTCCACAGAGGTAAAGAATTTGGTCCAAGTGTTGAAGTAGCCAAGTTAAATACAGATGTCGCAGCAGTTTCTTCTCCTCTGGTTAGATGAACTCGTAATCTAGTTTGCCACAATGTTACACTACCACTTAGCTTAGTTGTTGCTCCTTCAAGTATTTCACACAGCTTCTTGCCTCGATCAGATCCTTGTAATTGATCTACCTGTGTAAACAAAAGATATAAAATTAACAACATCCTTTTGATTTAACTAATATGGTAGTAAAGTAATATAATTTTAGACAGATTATAGACTAACAAAAAATAAGCCTTTTAACCCTAGAACTGATGGCTCTTAACGTTTTTCCGATGCCAAGCCATTTTGGTGCGTTTGCAAGCTTTTTTTACAAAAATTCACCAAATATAGTAATTATAACCCAGTCCAAAAGTGTTCCAAAGCTTTTTTTTTTTTTGTATAGAAAGGTTCAAAGAATTCATATATGCCAGTAAAAAATTGATTGATGTAAAATTTACAAAGTTATTAGCTCAAGAAACAAAACATGTTCAGTAACGGAAGAAAAAGTTTCAACTTTAGGCCTACATAAACGCTAGTAAAAATTTTTGTAATTTTTTTCATAAATGTAAAAAAGTTTCGTAATTTAGTTCTGTATACAAATATTTATCAATTTCAAATTCCTTATTTTGAAAACACCAGTTTGTATGTTCCTACTACAAGACTCCCAACAAAACTAAGCCTAGTTTGAATAGTAATTTAGGAATATATCCTTTGCTAAAAATTAAATTTTATTATAAGAAAGTGTAGAGAATAAATCAAAGAATTGAACTGTATACTTGTAAATTATTATTTCATAAAAGTATTTGACTTAGTTTTACTTGAATCATAAAATTAGATCAAATGAATTAAATTTCTCACGGACGCATAAAATATGACGTTCTGTGTGAAAAACCATTCGAAATGCCATTTCAGGAGCGTGGGAAAGTCGAGCTTTGAATTTCCCATTATGTCAGTATTTCTCAGAACTGTACGAACAAAACCGTTAGAGTAAATATAGTTTGTTTTACACCAAATGAAAAATTGAACTTTGGTCTATAAATAGATATAAAAAGTCTATTAAAATAATTTGAATTATAAGAGATATCTCGAACGCAAAATGTGCTGTTTTATTGGTTGAAATCTGTCCAATTGCAAAGGTTTACAGACAATTCCATGCCTTTGGGACTATGCAAGTGAATTTTGATGGGATGGCAGTTTAAGAAAGTTAAAATCTTGACGAATCCAAAGGTATCTCTGTATTATTGTCAAAATATCCCGGTCGAGCGCCATTGAGCTTTAGAGAAGCGACAAAGTAGAATATAATTGCTTTGTATTTTACGTGCAGCAAAACGTTTACAGAAAACTGAAATTTTAAAATAATGATACATACATAATACGTTTTAGAAAAAAATTGTCAATACAAAAAAAAAGTTTAAATCATTTCCTTTCCAACGGTTTTTTTTTATTGCCATTGGATGATTTTTAGTGGGTGAAATATTCAATACAAAGTAGCGTTGTCAATTGAGTAGTGTTAGACCAAAGCCTTGCGCTATTTGAGCAGTCAAACATCTGTAGGGTTAACCTTTTTAGTAATGGCATCCACTACAGAGGACGCTGCTTAATGCAAGTTGTTGACCTTAAATAATATTGCCATACACTGAGACATATTGGTCTTTAAACGGGACATTTCCATGCTTATCTATCCAGTGCTACACTCTTATGTGTGATTGTGATTCAAATCATTTTTATTTATAGTTTGGTTAATTCGTGGTCAAGATTTTCCATCACAGCTAGTTTTACTTTGTATTTTTGTATGACGAAAATTTATGAAGGCACAAAGCTGAAATATTTATTTTTCTTACAGACAGATATTTGTAAATAATATTTTATTATTTGGTAACATTAGGTGATTTTCTGTAGGCTCGGGTGGGATTTAAGAGAGGGGTGGGGAATACGGCAGTGGAGGGAACTTAGAAATTTACCTGTGCCGGTAGGTCAAGCCGAAAGTGATTTTTTTTAACCTTTTTGTTAAATCATTAAATTTTATTACGTTTAATTTTTATATTATAAAATGTTTATAAACTTTAAAAATCTACTGCCATGCAGTCTTTCATTACATTTAATTTGTTTAAATTTCTGTTTTTATGCTGTTTATACAAATGAACAAATTTTATGATAATAAATTTGTTTGTAAATTCCTGAATTAATTAGTGTAGCTAATCAGAGAGAAAATATTAAATTAAAAATTATGTATTTCAGCTATGTTGGTTGATTTTTTTTATTTATGAGATGATTGTGATGGAGTTGGTGGTGGTGACTCCACAACAATCTAATACTAATTATTTATCAAGTATTTTAAATAAGTTGTTAAATTGGAAATTGTTGTTATAGTTCAAATTTATTTTTAGGTGGTAACTCAGAGAAACCCTTATTTTATATTCTCAGAATTTACAATTATTGCAGTAGCCCTTCAAAAGTAACACAAAACATTAAAGTTTTACTGTTATTGATCAATAACATTTAATTTACCCTTTTTCTGCAATTTACAGTAGCCAGGTTAGGTTTTTCTATGATCATTCGCTATTGTATTTAAAATTACGTTTTAATATCAATGTTTCATAAAATTTGCGCAAATTATTTGTATTCAGAGTAAATTCCTTTTGTGGACATTCACCACTGTATATTAAATTACGGTTTTATCACTGGTATTCCATAATATTAGTGCAAATTGTATTCGGGTGTTAATTTCTTTCGAGAACATTTGCCGTTGTATTTTAAATTATGATTTATTGTCGGTGTCCAATAACATTAGCGCACAAAATTGTGAACCATTTTTGTTTGCTGACATTCATTATTATATTTTAAATTTACACTATTTTTGTATTTAAATATAAAAAGTCTAAAATCAAGGTTTACTGTATACACTTAAAATGACAATATAACTTACCCAAATAAGATAGTACTTTTCCGAAAGTTTTTCAGCATTGTGTCCATCTTGCAAAGCATTTAACAACAGCTTCTTTTTAAAGTTGGGTAGTTGAGTAGAATCTCTATTTATATCCAGTAATGTCTCCAGATACAATGACCACATACGCTGTGTGCCTAAATTCCTCACAGATTCTTCGTACACAGCCACGCACCTCCTGCAAACATAACCCGAGGAATATAAACATTAAAAGTTTAAACAATTGCTCTAAACAGATGTAGATACAAAAGATGTAAGAAGAACGCATGTCCTTCAAAATAAACAATGTTAAACCATTATTAAAATTATTTTTTATAGATATACTTGAATTATTTTATCACGGAAGATTATAACATAAAGATTTCATCTTTCTTGCTGTATACACATCTGAAGCTCAAGGTACTTTTACAATGTCTTTCAATTTGCAATTTAAAATTATAGATACACATATCTGGTAAGCATCGTCAAAAACTTAAGATTATATTTGGGGAAACACTAAAAATATAGTAAGTTTTTCCCATATAGGACTAAAGGTACGCAAAATCTAAGATATTAGGTTCAATCTATTTGTTTAATTTCCCCTGACTTGCTTACAGAAATTTCCCTGGCTCTCTATAATGTGAAATTTAAGTTAATTCATTACGCATTATATTTTAAAAATAAGAAAACTCAGCCTTCATCTTCCTCAAAATGGGAAACAAAAATGTATGTGGATATTTGACATCTACCTATATTGTTAAATGAAGACCATTTTGAAAATACAGTTTTATTTTTGATTACCTCAAACTGTCTTTACTCCAATGTTGTTGAGCATTACAACATTTTGGTAACGTTAAAAATAATTGATTGATTTTATATTGTAATACAAATCTTACACCTCAAAATCCCACAAATCTTATTTCATCAGAAAGGTAGTTTTATCCTCTTTTCAGTAATATATATAATTGTATTATGTTACCTGGAGAGATATTTTAGCTATTCATTTTTTTTCTTATAGTTTCATCTGATTCTAAATTAAATTTAGAACAAACTAATACAGTTTCAAGCTCCTTAACAGAATTGATTTTCACAGAAACACATAGACATACTAGCATTTGATTGTGCGAATTATACTCAGAAATTCAAATCACCTAAAAATTTAAGCAGCTATAATACTGAAACAACTTATTTTTGTATCCACATCCCATATAAAAACTTTATTGAAATCTGTGGCAAGTGGGTTATCATACCCTGGATGATTTAGCACGGACTGGCCCTATCATAGCTGGCCTAATTATCTATTCACACTATTAATTTGTAATGAGACTACCAAGAAACAATACCGTCTATGTACAGAACTTTTATTAAAAAAACCGTCAAACTACTAAAAGCTTATGAATTCTAACTAAAATTTTTACAGGCTAATTTACCATAAGATCCAGCTCTAATTTATTAATTTAGCTGTAATTTGTTAAGATCCAATACCAACTAAAGTAGTAAATTTATTAACTCCTTAGTAGTATTAAACTTAGATTTCTAGTAAAAAAGAATCCAAAATGTTTGTTTATCCATAGTAAAAATAGTATTATACTACATACACATTATATGTACAGTAGAACTCCAATTATCCGAACCCCCAACTATATGAATCAATTTTGGGCAAAAAATATTATATTCGGAAAATAACAGCGAGGGCGCGGTCATAGACCTTTTTTGAAGCATCACACTATCCTTATCATATTTCAAATGAAATAAACTACTATTCTTATATCGTTACAAACATGATCGGTTCATTACAACACATTTCTAAATAATATCTATGTATATAACATTAGTTTATTCTTTATAAAACAACATAATATGTATGTATTACTCTCAATTTCATTAATAAAGTTTGTTTTTCTACCTCAGTTTTTCTTAATTCCTGCGCCATATCCAATTATCCGAATCTCCCTGTCCCAATTGATTCGTATAGTTGTAGTTCTACTGTACTTGAAAATAATTAGTTTTTTATCCCTTCTCTAAATTTTTTGAAGTGTTAGGTTAAGTGGTATTGTTAGACAATATCTAGATCGGACCTAAGCAGTTTATCCGCTTCACTAGAGTTCAAATTTTCTTCATCTTCCTACCTACTCATCTTGACAATTCCAAACAATACTAATAATACAATCTATAATATGAAAAACTAAGCACAACCTAAAAAAACAACACGTAAATGCAACAAAAACCAACCGAAAACTAAATCAGCTGAACCGCCAGCAATTGTTGACGGCTGACGATCAAGATTGAGATCAACAAATATTTCTGCGTATTTCTTTTTATAAATTGCACAACATTGAATATTTTTTTATTAATTATGTTCTTTTTTTATATAAAAGAAATCCAAATATTAAAAAAGTTTTGCAAAATTCCGATCTATTGGAAGTTGGTCTCCGAAACCTTACATGGAGGTTGGTGTATGAAGAACACAATGCTCATCTAGTATTCATAATAAATAATATTATAATAAAAATCAGAGAATACAACACCACACACTTCTCTACATTTTCAATTTCGACAAGAATTATTACAGGGTTAAATGGAGTAAAAGGAAGTGGACTCACCGTATCCGCCCTTTTAATGTAAGTTTAGTTGTATTTGGTGGCCTATTTAGAAACACAAGACCTTTGAGTTCACGCTTTGCCATTGTATCCCAGGTCAACTCATCACTTGGGAAAAAAGTCATCATATCACTGTAACATATATACATTGTTAATCTTATTTCTATAGTTTAATTTATCCAGTGTACCATGAATTAAAAATAAGTCATTTATTTCCAGTATTAGTTGCATTGTCCACTGTCAATACTTCACTGGGGTACAAGGTTTTATCAGGGGAGTTTATTATAGGAACTATTGCTAATAACCACAAGTTGTAAAGTTACTGTTTCCTTTTCTTTATTTTTATCACTTTAAAATAACACTATTCAAAAAAACACAACCCACATGTAAAGATAAAAAAAAAACATCTGGTGTGCACATCACACAACTTTCCTTACCAAAATAGATGCTGTATCAATTACCAAATTTTTCGAACGAGAGATTGATGATACCATTTTCGAGTTAATAGGAGTATCCGTTTCGAAGAAAGCGGTACTAACTTCAAAACGGTTAATCCCACGGACCTGATTTTGGTCTCAATCGATTTCTCACCCCCAAAAATGTCAAGGTCGATACCAAACACGGCTAGTTTAAAAAAAGTCATTTTTGCCCCCAAAAAGGGCGTTTTTGGGGTCAATTTTTGAAAAAATGGAAAAAGTTGAGTGGGGTATCTTTTTTGACATTCTTTTGGACGCTGAATCGAATGAGACCATTTTCAAGTCGATAGGACCAGCCATTTCGGAGATACAAACAAAATAACTTGCGTTTTTGTAATAACTTTTTTCAACGAATTTTTAAGGGTATATAGCGTACATAGCGTGTTAAGGGGGTCTGAGTAGAGTATGTTAGCAAAGTTTAATCAAAATCGTTAGAGGGGTTTTGGAGTAAATACCAAAAATGTGCTAAAAACTGGTCCCACGGTAAGACACCAACTCCGATTTGCTTCAAATTTACATGGGTTAAATTGTTTACGTGTTTGAAGATATCCTGTAAATTTCAGCTTGATCCGTCCAGCCGTTTGCCCTGTGCACTCCGGACACACACACACACAGACACACAGACAGACCAATTGCCAAAAATGCATTTTTTGGACTCAGGGGGCCTTGAAACGTAAAGATATTATGAAAACTCGACATCGAATTTTTGGGTCGATCGCAATACTTACCTTACCTAGTATAGGGTAAGGAAAGTAAAAACAAACTAAGAAACAACTTTAATAAATTTTTAAAGGATCTTCGAAGAGATTCGAGAAGTTGTACGTCTACACATGAACCCTGTGTAAATACAAAATAAACAAATAATACTTGATTTAAAAACAATAATTCTTTTAGCATAATTATCAACAACAAAACAGAAATATAAAATGATTATCAAATTCAACCTACTTCATAACTAATGAAGGTCCACACAAAGCTGGAAGAGGCATCCGTCCGCCATGACATCGGTCGACAAAATGTTAAAGAAACCTGCTACCTACCCCCACCATAGCATATTAATAAAAACGAAAAGAAATTTATCTTTAAATTATTGCAGTTATAGGCTCACACGGTACACCAGGATGGGTCTATTGGAAGTTGATCTTGCAAAGTTTAACACCACAAGTTGGCAGTTTCATTTTGCAAGCTTTTTTGTCTTTGTATAGCACACGTTACAAAATACATTAAATTTTACTCACCTGCAACAAGGAGTAGTTCTGCAATTACATCTAAAATTCTCAAAATTTAATCTTTTTGGTTTCAATAACAAATGATGAAATCAATTAGTGGAATACTACCGCTTTACCCCCTACTTATTTAATAAACTTAGACATTAAAACAAAACAAAAATAATATTTACAAAACAAAACATATAAAAATAGATACAGTAAAACCCCGTTTAACCGAACTAATGGAGGCAGAGCTGTTTGGGATAATCAATTTTTTCGGTTAAGCCAAGGTTATGGAGTTTGGGATGGTTTTTGGCTAAATTAAATAATGTAAACACGTTATTTTAATGTAAAAATCTTTATTAAATATATGTGACTAACGTACAATATAGCAGCTGTATAGTAAGAAAAAAGGGGAAACAGTATCTAGTTTAACTTAAAATAATCAATCATCGTTTTTTGAGTTTTATTCATACAGCGTTTCTGAGTAGCCTTATCTGGCCATCTCTTCATTAGCAACGCATCAGCGGCCATCCCCAATAATTGGAATTACAGCGTGCATTGTAATTTCACCATTAATATATCATCAATAGTCAACATTTCAAACAAATTTTATAATGTCAACTAAAGGAAACAATTTATTATGTAACACTATTAAATTATAATATAGTAGACTTTTTCATTGATTTTGTTTCCTAGCTTTTACCTAATCCTGAATCAGCTGTTTTATCTCATAATTTTGCAAAATTCTTTGTTAGTGTGTTATTATCTTAAGTTGTTTTTGCTCTATATTGATTCTATGTCAGTCAGTCAGGACAAAACCGCTTATATAGGCCTATATAGATAAATATTTACTATCACTTTTAGAACACATTATTGTCCTGATCTATTATTTTCACACATCCAATTTCTAGTACCCATTCACTCTTATTTTAAACTATATTTTTAGGATGTTAGGTTTTATCACACCCATCTCTATTTATGGGATTCAATTTAAATGTCACAGCTGTTAGTCACATTATCATTACTAGTAAATTTTTGTTTTGATGAATTCTAATTGAACTTAGATTACAATTTGAAAATTTGAGGTAACACTAAAATCATTTAGTTATAGGGATGGTTGAAGCTAATATGTGGCAGTTATGCAACTTCCTGAAAACTAGAATAATTCAAATAGGTTTAAAATATAATTTAATCTATTAATACTAGAATTATTGTTAAATATTTTTTAAATGCATCTTGATAAATATGATATTGCTCAAGAATTGGGACACAGTGGACCTTATGGGTTGTGACTCTATGTTATATAATTATATAAAATAGACTATGTCAGAATCAAGCATGCATGCAGTGTTTTTGTAATATGATTAACGGTAACCCGATATTAACTTGAAAATGGCTAAATAGCAGTAACTACAATTAATAGATTATTTATCAATATTCGAAATGGCAACAACCAAAGGTTATAATGATTAAATTTGTAACCAGATAATATAGTACGATTATTATTAGATTTTGTAAAATTCTAATTTCTGATAGTATATTTTTAATTCAAAACTTTTACAGATTTTTTAGAAATTCCACATCAGTAGACAACTGAAGCCATATCTTATTTTTGTTGATGATTTTTTTTTTAAACTGAACATATTTACAACTTACTTTAGCATTTTGGTCTGAAGAACTTCTGTAAAGTCGTACTCTTTGGCAATGTTCAGCAGTTCAACAACAAAGGCTACATCGTGTATTTTCTTCACAGCACTTTCATATATTACTTCAGCCAACTTCCCAGACAGAACATGGTCATCTGGATTTAATTTGCTGTTAGTCTCTGTAAACAAACAATTTGGATAGTTTGTGATTTTTTTCTTATTAAAACTTATCATACAGCTTTCGTACTTTCAGAAAAAAATTCAAAAGCAAAAATAGTCATGTTTTCATGTCGTCATTGATTATAAGTGTAAGGCACATCAATACGACTTTCGTTAGCTTTTATTGTCAATCTATACTTTATAGTTTCATTTTTTATCAACAGAGTTCAGTAATTTGTCTGCTACAAATAATAAGAAAAAATTCAAATGCAACGGCAATACAGCCTAATTTGTCAACCTTTAAATTCTTCTTAAATATGTTTTCAAGTTTTCACTCTTGTTTGTAAATTTCAGAAATTGTTTAAAAAGTAACAATAGTGATTTTGTGTTTTTTGAAAATATCTTATTTATAAAAGTAGCTTTTATATTTTATTTAGTAGCTCATTTTAAAACACTATCCTATTTTAAAACTTAATTTCCTAGTACATTCTTAAGTCTACCATTCATGCGTTGTGCTTGGACTGTGACATTTAGTGATGTCACATTACAGTTGGCAATCCTGTTGTTTACATCATCATTATAACTGCATCACTGCAGAGATTTAATTATGTTTATATCTTTTTAAATTTGGTTACATTTGTTGAATTAAATATTTTTTTTAACACTTTCACTGCTTCACAAATTTTGTATTTCCTATGCTAGGAGCTGATCTTTTATTTTTTTATATTTATAGCCTAAATGAATAGAAATTACTTTATTTTTTATTTTTGAACCTTTTGGTGAAATAATCACTAATATTTTATTAAAAAATTCTCCTAATACGGGGGTTCGCGTGCGAAGCATGCGATACACTGTGTATTGAAAATATAGTAGAGCGTAGATTATCCGAACTAATTGGGACCGAAGGGGGTTCGGATAATTCAATATCGTTAGCAAATCACTGAATTTAAAGTTGGATTTTATTTTTAAAGGCAAAAATTGGGGAAGTACATAATAGAAAAAGTTTGTTATGAACATTAATTTTAAAATGTGTTTATACAGTACAGTATACGTGTACTGTACTACAGTAGGCCATTAAAAAGTTAAAAGAAGTCTTTAATAGTTTTTTTAACTAAGCTAGACTGTCTCTTTTTTGCTGCCAAATCATGAATCCTTTTCAATAAAGTAAGTTGAGTTGGGCCATTTTCTTCTTGTTTTTATACCACTCCATGGGTGTGTTAAATGCTATAAAGGCGTCTTCATGACTAGGTCCACTTGAATTTCTCCAGAATCGTTACTGTACAAAGTCATACAGAAACCAATGCATTTTAAACCCTTCTATACATTACAACACACAAATGAATTGAAAATTACGCAACTGATCAGGTTGAAAATATTTTCGTCTCGCAAACTGTACAGCACTGTGTACGCTCTAGCGACTGACGCCTGGCTGACTTAACAGCGGCCACTGTTTTGTTGACTGCACAAACTCCCTGAAGTCTACAACTCAGCTGACTATTCGAGTCAAAAACTTTAAATTTAGAATTATATACAGTACTATACTTATTTATTTACAGTACATTTCCGTGTTCAAATGATTGACGTTTCGGCTAACTGTCGTTCAGATAATCGACGCTCTACTGTATTCCCAATATGGGGGTTGGCGTGCAAAGCACTGTGCGTCGGCCGCTTCTCATAGTGTTCAGTGTCAAGCTCACATGTGCGTTCTTAACAGTGAACGTGTTAAAGTGTTTAATTTTGTTAACATTTACCTTGGCACTATCATAAAAGAGCAAAGTTACAGAGTTGCATAAGTAACAAAAAACTTACTATATTTCATGACACACACTGATTGTTGAACGTATGTGATGTTTTCAAAAATGCTCAAAACAGTAAGGTACTGTTTGTACCTACATTTTAGGTTATTATAAGTATTTTAACTCATTTGAACAAGTTGTACTCATGGTTTGTGGGGAATATTACAACAGTTTGCACAAAATTATAATTTTTTTTAGTGCCTCAGCGCCCTTGAAAGCTATGGATTTGACATTAATAAGAGTAATTTTATATTTTTTTTACATATCCCCTTCGAACCACATTCCTAGGTGTGCTAGAACATACTCATCCATAGAAACATCATTTTGTATCTATATAAATTATATACACACATTGTTCTTAGGCCCTAGAGGCGCACTAATAAAGGATTTTTAAATATTTGGCCTTTAAGGGTTGAAACAAACCCTAAAACAATAAATACTGTTTCTTATACTTTCCTTAAAGCTAGAAAGCTGAAATTTTGTACATATATATCATACAAGGTACATATAAAAAGTAAACCAGTTTTACATTTCGTTACGTGCTGCTAGGGTGAAAATATGATAACAAAAAAAAAATATACATTTGTATACTTTCCATACGCACCGGCAAACTCGGCATCGAGCATGGATGCAGAATTGTTGGCCCTGGTGGGCTGCGGGCAGGTGCCGGACTCAAGGATATGTATTCTTACGGACTCTAAGTCGACCATTGAGGCAATTCAAAAAAACACACCTGACGACTACTACTTCCGGACGAGTGAAATAAAGAGCCTTTTAGGAGCCCTACAGGGGACTGGAAAAACCATAGTCTTCCAGTGGATTCCAGGGAAATGAACTGGCGGACCAAATAGCTAAAAGTGCGGCTGAGATGCACCCGGTCCCACCCACAAAATTCTCTCTCAGCAAATGCAAAAGGAAGATTGAAAGATTTGTAATGGAGAAATGGACTGAGAGATGGAAGCAAGAAACTGTTGGACGGTCTCTGTTTAAAATCCAGGAAACACCTACCGCACCAAACTGGTATAGAGGGGTCTCCCGCAGCGTTGCTACGTTTATGGCAAGAGCTCGAATGGGACACGCGGTGACAAACAGCTACCTAAGAAGATTTCGACTGAAGGAAACCGACAGATGCGAGAGGTGCGGCGTCGAAGAGGAGACCATAGGCCACATACTGCTGGAGTGCACCTCGGAGAACAGAATGAGAGATTCTCTCAGAGAAGCTTTAAAGGACAGCCAAAACAAATTGGAAGACGCACTGCGGAACAAGAGGTACTGGGCATTGGTGGCTGCGGATATCATGGTCATCGAGTCGTCGGCATTACCTGAGGCCGGAAGCTTGTATGAAGAAGTAAGTAAGTATACTTTCCATAAACATAGAGAGCTGATATTTTGTAAATTCATTTCTTATAAAATACATAGAAAAATAAACTAATTTTACACTTTGTCATGTTCTGTTAAGGGATGGAAATGTAGAAACAAAAGCTTTTGATCCGAATTTGCTGTGTTATCTATAATATGTAACAACAGATGTTTAAATTATTATACAGTAATCCTTTTTCGTTAATTTTGTTGGGCTTTTGTTGGTTTAAAATAGTTTTATTTTGTTAACCTATCCTAAAAAAAAGTTGTTGGTTGCTATGGTAATGAATGTAAATGCATTAAAGAAACATGTGTTGGTTCAGCTTTTGATCCGAATCAGCTGTTTTATCTGTTATAGGACTGGGCGTGAACCTAGTCCACTTCTACACTCTAAAATCTAAATTTTTGAAAAATCCTTTCATAGTGAGCTTCTACAATCCCATAGGAATATAACTTCAAATTTTCATATTTTTATCTTCAGTAGTTTTTGCTTCAAGTTGATTCTATTTCAGTTACGAGAAAGATACTTTATACTTAATTAATATATAGACATAGGTATAAAAGTTAAGAAATAATACTTTTTCTATAGTAAACATTCTTCAACTTATACTGTAAACTTAACACTACAATAAACATTACTTAAATAGGACCATAAAATGTAAGAGTGACATGCACATTTGATCGGCTAGATGTCACTGAAGCTATCTGGCCTCCTTGTTGCTATCTTGACAATGGACTTTGTTCCTTCTTTTCAGTCTTAAAGACGGAACTTGTTAACAATCCCCATATAAAGTAAAATTGTGTGTTGTGTTAAGTGTTTTAATGTTTAGCGATCTATCTGTGAATGCCGGAAATTGTGATCGAACATTGGATGTAAATTACGACAAGAAAAGATAGTCTGATCTACTACATGAAGTTAACTCAGTAATACATTTTACACTTTGTTAGCAACTATTTTAGATTCCGTCCCCTTTAAGTAGTTCTCACTGGAAACAATATTTTAATACACTTTTAGAATGTTTCTTTGAACTCATTTTTTTACAACTGTGAATAAAACATTTTAAAATAATAAAGTACCTTTTAATTCTTTCCTTTTGTTATTTGCGTGAATAAGTTCCAACTTAAATGCTTCCGTGAACAAAAGTCTCGACTCCTTGTGGATATGTATGCCGTTGATGAGAAACTTGCGAGCTTTCTCTACACACAGACATTCTTCTAATTCCCATTGGGCAGCTAGTTTGTATAATTCTGGTTTATCTCCGTGTAATTCCAACATTTGGTCCAAGACTCGACTTGCAGATGCGTAAAATCTCTGTTTGAAGAAAATATAATACATAACAAAACTATGAAATAATACTTGAAAACAAATCATATATTTTATTTAACGGAAAGTATGTAAGTATTTTTTATAACTTGCGAACCATGTTTCTAACTTTGATACTTTTTTACTGTTAATATTTTCTCTCTTGATTTATAAATAAATGGATATTTTTCAAGTAATGAGATTTTAAATAAATGTAATACTACTTTTAGAAGCAACTGAAATAGCAGCAAATACCATAAAGATTAAATTTGTATAAACAAGTTTGCAAACACATGTACGTATCACCTATGGTTGTTCTACACAAATGTGTAGTTGAGTACATACATGAGTATAAATGGAGGTATGTTCGTTTCTGATTTTTATGTGGTCTGAATAAAATTGTATGAATTAATTATTAACTATTATTATATTATTACTGTTGTATTTATGCTTGAAACTGAAACTAAATACTTAAGATTATTTTGTATTTATTTTATCTGTCCACCATTTATTTATTTTATAGGTAATTTATTTATTTGTCCATACCAGATGGCATGTCAATGCCATAAAAAATATTACAACACAAAAAACTTCAATAACAAACATAAAACATTTAACACTACAGCACTAAAGTTTAAAATTACATACTAAACATTTTTTTAAACAGAAACTACACCTCCAAAAATGCCACAGGCAATCCGATTATTTCTGCAGCAAAAACTCCCAACTGAATAAAAACAGTTTTCCAACAGACAATTTCAATAGAGAAACAATTTGAACTATAGGCTATAAGAACGAAATGAACCGACTTTGTTTTTAAATAAAAAATACTCGGCGAAATAAACTGGAAACTAGTTTGATGGAAATTTCTAGAACACACTGAGGGGCTCATATAACTTTCTGGAAACCACACTTCAGGTCGTATCGAAGGTTCTAGAAGGTATAACGGACGTTGGGAGTTTTTAGAGCGCATATGGGAGAGCATGTGCAAGCCAGTCCTAGACAAGACTTGCAAGGAGACAGACGTTACGTCTTTTCTTCGTTCAACGAATAAAATTTATTTAAGTGGTGAAGATTAGTTTCATGTAATGTGGAAGCATGAAATGTGTTTGAATTGAAGAGTAATTTGTATTTCAATCGTAGTCAAAATTAAGAATATAATATTTCAACGGTTTAACCCTTTGATGGGTAGTTTTTGGTTATTTCACCACTAGAGTGTAGGATATGTACTGTAAAATTGTCTTTGTAGTAATAGTCGCTACTTTATTGCGCTAGAACGAACGAGTCATTGTGTACACGAAACTGCCTCGTCGCTTTGTTTGCTTCTTTCTTCTGTCCCGCGGGTTTCTCACTTTTTTGACTGCTTTGCATGTGAGCTGCTTGTTTTTTATAACAGAATTTTTAAAATAAATAAAAAACTAAATTTTTTTAAGTGTTTATTTCTCATTGTTCCTAGTTTGTGGAAAAAATCATGTCATTACATTTACAAAACCCAAACTCAATTTTTCAATAATTTTAAAGCAATAAATGTGTTAAAAATAATTTTAAAGTTGTAAATGTGTGAAAAATGGATATACAGTAGTAAGTTAAACAATATTAATTATGATTTAAAAGAATTCTTACTCTGGAAGCATGTCAAAATGTGAGATCTTCTACTCCTGTACAGAACAAATGAAATCTCGTCATATGACGTGATTACTCCTCAAAGGGTTGAAGTGATTGAAGTTTGAGGTGGTGTTGGTAAAAACGTTAAAGGAGGAAGCTGGACTATTATGCAACCGCTCTTTGTGTGTTTGTGTGTGTGAAAACTTGAACAAATTTAATACGTGTGAAGTGATTTAAAAAGGTTTGTGTGATACACAGTTAAAATAAAGGGAAAGCTTGCAAGTATATGCTTTAATATTTTTTGTCTTTTGTGTTTTTCTTTAAATACTATCTGCACTTTCTTTCTAAATATTTTTTCAAAATTATTGTATTTAAATTTAATAAGTTCTATATTCTTGTTGTGTATTGTTATAACGATACATAAAATGTTGTATTAAATCATCAATCATTCGTGTGAGTTGAATTTCATTGACATCCACAGTTCAATTTCCTACAGTACTTGTGCAGTAATCGAATCCACGAATATCAAAATTTAATAGGAAAGTAAATAGTTTTAATATTGTGCAATCGCCTGTAGGTGTCTGATCATGCATTTGTTGACGTGAACGGAGTCAGGCGATGTAACGTCACAGGTCATGTGGTTTGATATCTGTCAGGTGCTTAATGTGGGTCAATTCAAATATATTAATGTTTAATAAATAATAAAGAAAAATTAAAAATAAGATAAACGGTACCAGAAACTGGCACATACTTTCTCCTAAACATATTTAAATTATTAAACAGTTTCACAGTGACTTCATTATTGTAGGAGTGGTAGGAAAGCTGATTTTAAACTAGAAGTTTAACTAATAAATATTATTATTATTAGCTAGAGATAAAAATATTCAATCGATTTCGAACAAATTTACACCAAACACATCAATTAGGCCTGAATAGATGTACGAAAAAAGATTTTGAAAAACAAACCCCTTTATGGCCAAAAACCCCCCAAAATCAGATATTATTAGCTAAACGAGAATTTTTAGAAAGATACGGTTTTTTGCATATGGTAGGGCACATTAAAGGCTACAAATAAGCCAAATTTCATCAAAATCGTTAGCCGTTTTTTATAAAAAAAAAAATAATAACAGATTTTTTGGGATTTTTTTTTGGTCAAAATAGAGGTTGTTTTTCAAAAATTTTCAAAACTGTTTTTCATGCATCTATGCAAGCCTACTTGACATGTCTGGTGCAAATTTATTTGAAATCAATCGAATAGTTTTCGCTCTAGCTTTGTATACATACAGACATACATAAAGACAGACATATTTTGTAAAAACCACTTTTTTGGATTCAGGGGGTCCCAAAACGGATATTTCCACAAAAATCTCAATATCGATTTTTTTGTGATCACTATACTTTCTCTATAGGCTACTATAGTATAGTGAGAAAGTAAACACATTCTATACAATATTTAACAAGCACTTTTTGTTTTATAATTTAACTTAATTTTATTTTTTACAACAACCCTAATTGTTACATATAATATAGTCTTCCATTCAGCTTTTTATCTTTAAAAATTATGTAGGATCCAAAACAGGCTTTGCCTCAGCAGTTCCTATATTTCCACATTTAAAGTGGATCTTGGATATAATAGACCAGATTCGTAGTAGTGTAGCTTTGTAGCCAAGCTATCGTGCTGCAATTTACATGTTGTCATAGAAACAGTGAGAACGATAGTTTATTAAGTCAATTACAAAAGAATTAAAACAAATCGATTATTTCTTATTCATTCACTAGTACATGCACATGTAACATGTTTTAGTTTGAATTTTTATCGTAATTTTAGTACAAGTTTTCTAAATTGTTTTCATACGCCTGTTAGTTTGTAATACATATAAAATGTCTTCAAGTACTTGTTAAATGGGATAAAAACTACTTTTATTACCAGTGACATCGGTGTCTCCCAATTAGTCTGTTATATCGAGTATCCATTGTAGTATAACATTTTGTTTTTCTTTATTGATGAAAAAGTTGTATTTTGTATTAAAAATAATTGTAATGTTTATTTTTGTGTTTATTTTCGTGCAAGAAATAAAAATATTTAGAATTAATTACACAACATAAGATTTTTGCCTCTCTAAATAAGTTAAAAATTATGTTATTAACCTACTCAATTTCATTACAATTGATTTTAAACATTTTAAATTTTCTTACCACTTGTTTACAAAACTTGATATACGACAGCCAAATACGCACATCACTTGGAAACCATCTGATAGCCAAGATGAATAACTTGTTCAAACGGTTTGCTATGGCAAAATCTATGTTTGACAATTTGGCCACTTTGATTCCTTTTTTCTAGAAAATAAAGCTATTAGTGAAACACACACAATAATACATAGAAATGTTGAAATTACAATCCAAGTTTAAACAACTTGGAAGAGCACTGTTAACTACTGGCGCCGTAAGAGGAAAGATTTTGACTTCAAAAAGAAAATGGAAAAAAGAAACAGAGTGTAAGATAACAGATTTCTTTCAGTATGAAATTAAGCTACTTACTGTAGCACAAAACCTATTCATATATTCTAAGATAAAAGCTGTAGGCCTATTATACTATAATTCTAAACAATAAAATGTTTGTTTTATTTGAATCGAGTACTTGTTACAGCTCCTTATTAGGCATAAAACTGTCATTTAAACGTCAGTCGGTTTAAAGCCGGTAAGAGGGCTTCTATTGTATTAGCTTTAGTGTAAATTAAACATAATGGCATCGTCAGCATATCAAAAAAGAGTTACAATTACTAAACTAGCTTTAAGCAAACTAATATTTATTGTGTATGGATTCCACATGTAGAATGATTATATTACAGATTAGCAATAAGCTACAGCATAAATTTATATTAATTTTGTTAAAACAAATATTTTACCTGTCTTCTGGCTTTAACCAGCTTCAGCAAATTCATTTCATACTGAATGTACCTCAAACAATCCTCTTTATGTTTGGTAACACGATGTATTTTGTATTCAAATTCCTTTCTCTTTTTAGCAATCGTTCTAAAATAACAAAAAAAGCATAACTACTATGACAAAAAATTCGGCCTATAAAAGGTAGGCCTAATCAAAATATGATGGTGAATAATGCCATGATATTTCAATTAAATAATTATCTGTACGGCTGTCTTTCAAGAAAAAAGATCAGGTTACTAAATAAAGTCTAGGCCAACACAAAAAAAAAAAA